>PVHX01000687.1:0-97023 GCA_004024805.1 Geosciurus inauris
CTGTTCTTCTATATTATTGATTCATTATATACAAGATTCAATATTGCAAAGTATAACTGTTGCTTGCTTTGTTATATTGTCTCATATTAAAGCTTATAAAACCCATCCTGTTGTGAGGCTGGTGATTCACCCCACGAATCTGCCTAGATAAATTAGTCTGAGCTCAGCAATTCTTGGTCATAGATCCAGACCAAGACAGAACCCTGCTGGGATTCTGATTGTCATTACATTGAATGTATACATCATTCAGGTTGGTATCTTCATGGTATTGAGTCTTCCCTTTCACAAATATGGTGTAATTTTCCACTAATTTTGGTCTCCTTTTAAGCCCTTTAATGATTTTTCTCCATCAGTATCTCATACATTATGCCTGAGATTTATTCTTTTTTCAGTGTTTTAAATATATTCTTTTAAGAATATACTTTATAAGGATTGATATAGGAGAAATTCTATTGATTTTTTTCAATTCATTTTACATTCAACAATCTTCTGAAAGCTTCTGTAAAGATTCCCTTAGATTTTTCTGGTTACATAATAACTATTAGCAAATGGTACAAACTGGCCCCCAACCCTTATACCAATTATTTGTCTTGTCTTACTGTGCTAGCCAAGACAAGAACTTAAGTAGAAGCAGTGACAGCACACATACTAGTCTGGTTATGGATTTTAAAAGGCATATTTGAATATGCCATTATCAAGAACAATGTTTACTGACGATTTTCACCAGGCATCCTTGATCAAGTTAAGGAAATAAACTGCTAGTATTGCATTTTATCTAATGTTTTATTCTGAGTGTACTGGAATTCTGTTTTGCCTTTTAATCTATTATTTTTGCCAACTGTGTTGATGATGTTTCTGGTGGTAAGCAGATATTACATCCCTGGAATAAATAATACCATAAGCCTTATAAAATATGTGAGTTGGCACTCATTATCCATGTTTAAAAATTCACTTGTCCATTAAAAGGAGTCACGTTTCCTTGGAGAAAGACTGATTCTCTGGCAGGGTCATGAAACATACAAAGTGAGCCTATAGAATCTTATAATTATAGAAAGAGAATGCTAAGAAGGATAAAAAAATTCAACAGAATGATGGGAGCCTGTCAGAGAGACTCAAGAAGCCAATAAAAGAGCTCATAATGGTAAAAGTTGGAATCATTTCAGTGAAAAAAATAAAATGGTACTGGTTCATAACCCAAAGTATAAAGCAAGCATCAAAGCATTCATGCATTTATAAATAAACAATGGAATAAATAAAGTCATGGGGAAGAAGAGAAATGTACCATGAAAAGAATTCAAAATAACTTATGTAGCTATTACACCCTCAAGGAGGTAGGGTAACTCTCCACTCTTATGTGTGGGCTAAACATAGTGACTTGTTTCCAGAGTACAAATAGAAAATGGAGGAAGACTAACTTTATAGTAGAGAAACCCAACAAAACCTACTCAGTCACTAGACCAATGCTCATATTAACAAGGAATTGTCATTTGATAGTGTATATTCTGGATATGATGTGACTAAAAAGGGTACTTTAACAAGTGAACTGCTTCTCCAAAATATAAACCAAATCATGAAAAAAACATCTGACAAATCCCAGTGAGACAAATGCCAAACAAACAAACAAACAAACAAAAAACCCTAGCCATTATTCTTAAAACAGTTAAGGTTATCCAAAACAAGAAAAGTTTAAGAAATTGTCAAAACCAAGAGAAGTTTAAGGAGACATGAAAATAAATGTTACATACATCATTGGCTGAGACCCTGGAACAAGAAAAAAAGACATTAGAATGATGGAAATCTGAGTGAAGTATGTAGTTTATTAATATAATGTATCATATTGGCTCATTAATTGTGACAATTATTGTACATTAATTAATGTAAGGTCTTAATAGGGAAAACAAGATATAGGGTATGTGGGAATGCTGCATACTATCTTTAAATTTTTCTGTAATGAAGTTTATTTTTAAAAAGTGAGTTGGGGATATTCTTTGTTTTGTGTTTGCGACCAGTTTGTGTAACAGTGCTTTAAATGGAAAAATATAAGCATTCCCATTGCTGAACTGGTTAATATGAACATTAGGAATATTAGATTAGGTTAATGATAGTAAAGGTTACGTTGTTCAATAAATGATGCTAGAAAATTAGTGGTCAATTTGGAAAAAAAAATCTTTCTGATCCTTACATCAGGTCAAAATGCTAAAACATTTCTACCTAGAATTTTTGCAAGGATATATATATATATAAATCAAAAATTATAAACATTCTAATAGATAATGAGAATAAATGCATTTATACTCTTGGGTGGTATTTTAGTCAGCTCTTTCATTCCTGTGACCAAATGGTCTGTCAGAAACAATAAGAGGAGGAAAATTTTATTTGGCTCACAGTTTCAGAGTTCTTGGTTCATAGACAGCCAACTCCATAGCTGTCACCAGAGATGAGGCAGAACATTAAGGTGAAAGGGTGTGGTGGAGGGAAGCAGATCAGGATTTGACAATCAGGAAGCAGAGGGAAACTCTGATCACCAGGAACAAAACTTAAACCCCAAAGGCACACCCTCAGGGACCTACCTCCTCCAGCCACACCTTAGATGCCTACAGTTACCATCCAGTTAATCTCTATAGGGGGTTGATGCACTTGATTAGGTTAAAGTTATCATAATCCAATCATTTCTCCTCTACACTTTCTTACATTGCCCACACAAGAGTTCTGGGGGGACAACTCATATCCAAACCATAACAGGTGGAATGGAGCTTTTTTATCCATAAAAAAGTTAAGACGACAGAAGTTTAAAGACAGAATAGAACTTGTAGTACACTGAGCCAGTGGAATGGACCACAGATTGAAATAATCTCACAGAACAAAGACAATCTCAGAGAATCTGTGAAAAATAATGAAAGTATGAAAAATAATGGTGAAAATTATTTCCTGAAAGTGAGAATGAAGGAAAAAAATATAAAACATTCAATATGCTTAAAGTCTCCTTAAATTAAGATCTGAGATAGTAGAACAGAATCACAAACAGAACTGATGAAAAGTAGCAATGTATCCAAGGCAACTTCACTACCTACCAGTGGAGGTGGACACTGAATCCACACCTGCCTCACCCCCAAGATCTCATTTTAATTCTACATATGTGTTTAGCTAGCCACTAGAAACAATCCTTTCTACATGCAACATGTGATCCAGGGTGGTATTCTAGATCAGAAAAAGGGACATCGTGGGAAAACCGGTGAAACTCTAATAAGAGATTTTAGTTAATAATAATATTTCAATATTAATCACCTAGTTTTGACATTTATCCAACAGTTATGTAAGGGGTCAATGTTATGGGAAACAGTCGGCAAGTACACAATGCTTTGTAGACCTAAAATTATTCTAAAATAAAGAGATTATTAAAAAATAATTTCTCAAAATAGTGCCTTCAGAATAGTCTGAAAACTTATAAGTGATCTATTACATAAAACCAAATTTGAAAACAGGCATATTTTGCATTGAAAACTTTGATTATAATAAATTCATTGATGATTTCTAAAAATAAATATCTTCCTCAAGCCAATCACATGGCTTTTTAAATAAACCTTTTATATAATTTCTCCCATACCATTTTTCCTTTCATGCAGAAAAACACAGAAAATGGTGAACGGTAGTTTTTGAAAGGATAAGGTGATCTGATTGAGGTGAACTGCTCTCCGCTTAAACTAAAGATGTGACAGAAGATCCACAGGAAAATTTCTAGCAGCAAGAATTAAATTTAAAGGATTAACAGAACTGCCTTATTTTAGGAGTGCTCAGATACTTAAAGAATCAAGACTTTAGAAATAAATGGATTTTAGGAGCAGAAAAGCTGAAACATACAATGAAATACAAAACTCAAAAAACTGTCTATATGAGGAAAAGAGAGAAAAACGAGAAAAGAGGATAAAATGAAAGAAAAGTAATGAAACTCAGAGATTATGGTGTCTCGAAGGAACTGAGGTATGATAAATGATGGAATGGGGGATGACAGGTAAATGAATGGTATTAATCCATAGCATATCATTGCCTTGTCCCAGTCTCTCAAGGATTCCTATCACAGAGAACATGAGCCAGTGATCCACGCTGACCTGAGGGGCCCATTCCTCTGCTCTCATCTCTTCTGACTTCCTCCTCTACTTTCCCTCTCTTGGATTCTTTTCCAGTCAACCTTGCCCACACAGTTCCTTGGGCTCTGCCCACCTTTGTATTTGCTAAGCTGCTTGCCTGGAATGCCTTCCTTCAGATATCCCTGGGGGAAAACTCCACTTCCTCTTCAAGATTTGCTCAAATATTAACTTTTCAGTGATTCATTAGTATGCATGTTCTATTTAAAATGATTAGCCTCTAGACCTCCTAGACTCCTGGCTCTCCCCTGTTCTGCTGTTTTATATTCTCATACCTTCTTTTACCAGCTAGCATTTTAGTCATATTGAATATCTGTTTACTCAACCACTAGACTATAATAACCTGACTTTTGCCTGTTTCATTCACTACTGTTTTTGATAGTAGCAGGCACATAACAGTTTCTCAATAATTATTTTTCCAATCAATACAAAATGTCATTTTCAGTAACATTAAAATAGAGTAAGAAAACATGGGTAACTGGTAATTTTTCCAAAGTCAAATTTTTGTCTACCTTCATCTGGATTTTCTGTTTGTTTGGTTTTTTTTTTCTTTTTTACACTAAACCATTACCTCTATTATATTTTAAAAGAAGGTTTTGTTTTTATTCAAGAGTAGACAATTATCCATCAACAATCATTTCAACTCAGATATATTCAATATCAGAGTCAGAAAGAGTGAAAATTCATTGTTCCAAGATTTGTTGCTTTTATGAGCTTCAATATTATTTAGTTACTACTAGAAAAAGCTAGGCATCATAAAACCTTTACATAGGCAAATATTTGGAAGCGTGAGTCACTAAGCTAATGGAATCATACAATTTCAATCTCCTCATTTTCAAGATGAGAAAACTGAGACCTAGGAAAGCTACCTCCTCACATTCAATTCAAGCATAGCTGATGAAGTAGTGAGCAGGAGCTCATCTCAGAGGACTGAAGTATTACAGAACAGCCTCGCCTGTCAACATTTCCAAATGCAGCCAGAACTCCAGATTGGAAATGTTCAGTTCACCATTCAGCTAGACCTTTATTTTTTCCAACTTGTTTCCATTTCACTGCTCAAGGATGCTTGTGAGTGGTTGCTTCAAAGTGTCTAAACATTCCAAGATTCTCTTTGCATTATGATCCCTAGCAAAACAAGCAATGCAATCACCTTCCCCAGGATTTGGGCAAGTTCTAGGACTGCTGAACCTTACAGACCCCACTCAGCATTCAGTCTCTCACTCCAGCCCTTTTCTTTCCCTGGTGGGAGAAGTGTGAGGCCAGCATATTTCACAAACTTCCTACTCTTTTCAATGGATGCATTATCAACCCCCACAGAATCAAATAGAAACAGCCTTCAGGGGCTGAGAATTTGTCTTAAAAAAAAAAAAGAACAAAAAACGCATGCTTTGCCTGAAAAATTACACACATACCATTGCTTTGTCATAAGTGGGGAAAAGTAAGTTTGGTGTCATACTTTCTTCTCAGAGGTAGCAACAGCAGTTAATCCACACACATGCATTCCCTGGGTATGGAGACAGTCTCGGATGTTATAGTGTCATTTGGGCAAATTCTTTGGCAAAGACAGTCTATAAAATGAAGTTGCTAGGGACCAAAACAACCATATTGATTTTTAGTACAATTCAAAACACAAGGAAACATCACTTTTCCAAATGGCACAAGCTGAAAACAACAGGGAGAAATATATTGCAAATAGTGGAGAGAAGGAATGGAATAAAAGACAACTACATTAGCAAGCATCTTGGTGCTTTTTTCAGTTATTTGTTTAAGGTCAGAGAACTAAGAGGGTTGAACTATGTTAAACATCCTTATCTAAAAATCTAAGATTACTCATTTACGGACTTTGTACTCACAACTGGAAGCCTGGGTAGCCAGTGGAGTTTTTCAAAATAAAGCACTACAGGCCTTTGAATATTTGAACATTTTTTTCAAAGCCTTACTATCTTTTTTGTCAATTAATCTGTCTTTCTGTGCAAATGATAGAGCTATCTAAACTGCATTATAAATATGTCATTTACCAAAAAAATCATTAAGTTTGCTGCAACAACTATTTTGCTTAGTATCTTTAATGGGACAAAATGACCTTGAAACCAGAGACCTCTGGACAGGAGGTTCAGAATGAAGAGAGATCAGTCAGGACTCACCATGGCCCCCTCACTTGTTCTCTGGGCAACTTCTCGCTGTAGTCGGGCCACAGCCAACTTCTCCCTGGAGAAACAAAAGTACAAGATGAGTTGACCATTCCCAGGGTAGAGGAGATTCCAGCATGGCTGTGAAGCATTCCTTGGAGATCCCCAGAGGAAAGCCCTCCTTCCTTTCCCTTACATCCTCCATGCTGCTTTCTATAAATATTTAAAGTGATTGGCCATTAGTGCTTTGCTTTCTTCCAGTGTTATGAGAGATTTTTTTGCCTTAGATTTGTAATAACCAAATTAGCGCTGAATACTAAGTAAAAGATTTGCTTTAAGTTCATTAGCATGTATCATTCATACATATATTTTCCAAGGCTGAAATTCTTCAGTTGTTCTTTCTGTGTCATCTGTGCTTATATATTTTTAATCATCTTTGCTTTGTTACTCTACACCAATATCATATTTTATAAAGCAAAGAAAACATAACCCCACACTGTTCTTAATAATAGGAAACCATCTGTTACACAGGCTTGCTATGTAACGCTCACTGTGCTGGGCAATTTACCTGTTCTCCTGTGAGTCTGACAACTACCCTGCATTTTATTAGCCCCATTTTGTAAATGAGGAAACTGAGGGTAAGAAAAGCTATGTAAAAACCTGAGGTTCCAGCTGTCATGTAATAGTTTTAGGATAAAGGTTTAGGCTTCCTTACTTAAAAGCCTAAATAAAAATTATGCATATCATTCTTCAGGGTCTAGGAAAAATGTAATTTAAAAATCAGTTAATTTTAATATTCTCTAACGATGAGGTTCATTTTATATTTCTTATAATTGAAATTGAGTTTATTTATAATATATTGAATATTCACTGAAATTGAGAATCTTTTTGTAAAGTGATAGATGCATTTTGGGGCTCTTCTTCAATAGTGGATTATATAGAGGGGGTTCGGGAAATCCCCAAATCTTAGTTTTATCAAGGATTTCTCCTGAAATCCTTTAACACTATCAATATGTGTAACTATCTGAGTGGTATTTCATCCCTTAGTCTGCCCTCTACACAGGATCAATTCCATGCAAACACAGAGGAAGTTGCTGGAGTCCCAGAGGAGTGAGAGGATTTCTTCCACCCTAATTGTCTTGGTCTTTGAAATGTCTCTGACTGCCAAAAGAGCATGTGCCTTAGTTTTGTTAGGGCTAAGCAAGCTTCCAGTAGCAACTTGACAAAAGGAATCAAGAAAAAGGAGATGTTCCAGAGATACAAGTTTGGGAATCCTGGGGCAAGACCTGTGCCTTGCATGCCCCTGTGAGAAAGGGCAAAAAAGCAGACAGGAAAAGCAATAAAGAAATGGAAGTCATAGGCCCCGTCTGGTTGTAAACAAAGTAGAGTCCATGTGTGTTCTGACTCAAGTCCTGATGAGCAGTTAAAAGGACAAATCCAAGCTGGGCAGAGTGGCGCACGTCTGTAATCCCAGCACTTTGGGAGGCTGAGACAGGAGAATCGCGAGTTCAAAGCCAGCCTCAACAAGGTGCGAAGCAACTCAGTGAGACCCTATCTGTATATAACACAAAATAGGGCTGGGGATGTGGCTTAGTGGTCGAGTGCCCCTGAGTTCAATCCCTGGTACAAAAAAAAAAAAAACAGTGAAAAGAAACTAATAAATAGGAATAGATACCACATAGACAGAGTACAGGGATTAATATGACTACTGTGTCAAAATTCATCTATACATTCTTCACTCTGACAAAGCAAATAAAGAGGAAAACATGACTATAGGAAAAAAGGAATCCTATACAGAAGAGGAGGAAAAGGAATTCACATATTTTTTTTGGACCAGGGATTGAATTTAGGGGCACTGGACCACTGAGCTACATCCCAGCCCTACTTTGTGTTTTATTTAGAGACAGGATCTCACTGAGTTGCTTAGTGCCTCCCTGTTACTGAGACTGGCTTTGAACTCGAGATTCTCCTGTCTCAGCCCCCTTAAGTGCTAAGATTACAGGCCTTGCCACCTCGCCCAGCTAAGGAATTCACTTTTATTGTCTTTTTTGTTGTTGTATTTAAAAAGAAGTCCTTATGTAGGAATCCAGAGAATCATCCAAACTGACCTCTGCAAGAGGATGGAGAACCCAGGAGAAAGACTCCATGAAAAGAGGCAATGATGAATCCAAATAAACTACCTGTGTACTTGAGTGCTTGTAAATATTGAGAAGATTTTGAGTTTTATTTTATTTATGTATTTATTTTTGTATGCCACACAGGCTAGGCAAGTGGTCTGCCACTGAGCCAAGTCCCTAGTCCCAAGAGTTTGAGTTTTAAAGAAAAATTGGTTAAGAATCAGTGATTAAAACACAAAAACCTAGGCCACCTCAGGAAGTACAAATCTTAATTCTAGGAAAAACTAAAGTTACTTTAGATAAGCAATGCTAGAATTTAGAATTGTCCATAAGTGGTATTTACATTATTTTATGTTTATAATGAAGTGAATTAATAATTTAATGAAAAAATTGTCAAGAAGGGGCAATGTGGAATAACAAGAGGCATAGAAACATTAAATTCTGACCTCCATGATAGAAAGATAATATACCATTAGCTGGGCATGGTGGCGCAAGCTTGTAATCCCAGCACTTAGGGAGGCTGAGACAGGAGAATCACGAGTGCAAAGCCAGCCTCAGCAATGATGAGGTACTAAGCAACTCAGTGAGACCCTGTCTCTACATAAAACACAAAATAGGGCTGGGGATGTGGCTCAGTGGTCAAGTACCCCTGAGTTTAATCTTCAATACCAAAAAAAAAAAAGAAAGAAAGATAGTATGCCATTTTTAAAATTGATCAATATAGAAATAGGAGTGTGAGAAATAAACACAAAAATAAAAAATCATAAGTACAAAGTTAAGTGCACTTAAAAATTAAGAAATTTATACACAGTGAACATGTCCACATTACTGCCAGTTGTGGTACAGTTAATACCTTATTGTAATAGCTGGTTGTCTGAATGCAGTGATCATATATGCACTCCATCTGTGTAACACCTGCAAAGGTAAATTAGTAGAAACAAAATAACTGTTTGTGACTGGTTAAAAGATGCATCAGTCACAGAATCTAATACCAGCTTACCCGGCATAATATTGCCACTTTGCATTTACATGGCACCAGTCCCAGGTCCGTGCCCACACATGATGATTCCCACCTGCTAGTGGGGTGGCCTCAAAAGCCTTTTAAAATATATTCTGAAGTTATGAAAAGCACACCTTCCAATAGGCCACCAGGTAAATATCTGAGTAAGCCTCAACAAAGTAAATTCCAATGTAATAAGGAACCCTGAATAAGGAATAAGTAGAGCAGTATTCCAATATCTGAGTCAAAAGCTTTTGTTCATATGGATTATCTTTTGATATTTACCACACAAAAATGAAAACTGATGATTTTCTAAAATACTAATTAACAAAAAACAAACAAGCCCATACTAACATAAACAAAAGAGTTTTGGGGAAAAAAACCTTATATTCCAAAGCAAAATTAAATAAATTCCCCAAGATTAACACTGCTTCAGAATTTTGTAAGTAGCTTCTAGAAAACCCCATACTTGAAAGGAGGTGAATGAGAAAGGCAACAACACCTTAGAGTTACTATAAAAATGGTTTGACCTTGTAGATTCATTGAAAGGACCTTGGGGACACTCAGGGTCCCAGGACCACACTCTGAGAACATCAACTAAAAGACAAATACATAATCAGGAATGGAGGAATGTTCTGGAAAATTGCCTTGAGTCATCATTCTTGATTGCTGAATACTCAGAGGGTGCTTTAATATATATGCTAATAGCATGTTAATTTTTCACAAGAGTGGTTTAACATAAAAGACACACTCTAGAAACAGACCAACAGTCTATCTTATCACTATCATTCTACTAAATGTGAGTCTTAATACAGTATAAAGATTAGGAACATCACTGTTTTATGCCCAAAAGAGGTGGCCTTCATAACAATTATTAGAGGTTGTTACACTGTAGTCATTTATATAATCTTATTAAATTCAATTTGAAAGAAAACTTTAATGGTTTCGACTATCACCTAGCATTTTAAAAAGCCAGTAGTAATACATCATAAAATTTTGTGGGCTGCCCACATTTTTAGGCATTCAGTAGAGTGGCCCACGACAGGGTCATCTCTCCAGGGCTGCACATTAGCCATGTGATTTGGTGAAACAGTAAATTATGTAGAAACTAGATGCACCAATTTCAGTTTTGACCTAAACACACAGAGACACTGGATGAGAGAAACAGGGGTAGTTTCAGAGTAACCTGGAACACAGGAAAAATAATCCCCACCCCAACCCTGCCCCCTAGCCCTCCTCATCTAAAATTGTTCCAGTGCAGACAATTCAGAGCTATCCCTACTCAGAATAGCTAGGTGGCAAAGGGGCAGAATTTCAAAGAAGAGTAAATGCAAATGTCTCTTTGGGACCATGCTCTGTGTATTTTTTAAATCTTTTATGCGGAAATACGACATGTAAGGTCATGCAGTAAGGGACCCCTCATGTTTCCAATAATTCCAGGTCCTGATGGGGTAAGTAGGCACAGGCAGGGAAGCTCAGTCCACCACAGCAAGAACACTCTATCTCTGCTATTTTATGAATGCAGCTTCTGAATGAAATTTCCTTTAAAAAGACAGTTTCAAGGCTAAATAAATAAATAATTCTTTCTTTAAGGTTCAATAATATTTATATTTTACATATTTCAAGTCTTTAGTCTTCTATGTGTGTACATTTTATATCAGTTTTTAGTAGTAATTCTATTTGATTTTTATATGAGAAAAGTTGTTATTCTTTTAAAATTAAGTAAGTGATAAGAAGCTATTGAATAGGAAAAAGTATTAATAATAAAATACTCAGGATTTCTAGATGTTAACATATCTGGGATCAAATTATCAACTAAAACTCTCAAAAATAAATGGCTTTGTCTGGGTTTTTTTTTTTTTTAATGATAATCTCATCTGCCTTTGGGTTACTCCCTGGCAAACCCTATCTTCAAACCTCCATGGTCTCAATATGTGTGAAACCAATTGGGACTAGCATCTTTTTCATGCAAATCAAAAGTTCTTACAAACAGCTTTGTGTAAAAATATAAAGAATACTTGACTTGCAAGCTACCCAAAGCAAATTAAATACACTCACATAAACGAAGGCCCTTGTGCCAGTTCATCTGCTGGAAACAACTGTGCATTACTGTTTTGTGTCTGTGGCAAAGCCAGTAGCTCATTAGGAAGGGGGTATTGACTTTATGATCACAAAACAAATGCCCAGGGATATTTTATCAAAAGCTGTGGATCCTTATTTACAGGATAAAGATAAAGAAGGCTGCAACAAATATGCATGCAAGAAAAGAAGCCACAACACTTACTTCCTTCTGTTAAGGGCAAAGAGAATTTTTTTTCTCTCCAAGAAAAATGAAATAGAGTCCCTTTTCTCATCTAATTTATACCCAAATGGAGCATTAGTCTCAGTTTTATAAACAGGCTTATAATTCCTTCGATACGGCTCTCAACTTTCTCAACTAAAGATATTAACAATTGTTTTTTTGACATGAAACATAGATATCAGAATACACCGACACATTTTCAAGCCCATGAAAGACTGTCCTTGATGAATCCAAGAGGATATTGGAATATTTTAAATCCAGAAAATACCTGCCAGGCATGCATGTTTGGAAAACATTCCCCAAGGACAAGGTCTCACAAGGGGGAATATATTCATCTTGGGATATGTGGAGACCTCAGACTGCAGGGCACTACAGAGCCATCTGTTGCATTAGAGTGAAAGGCCAGCCTGTCTAGAGACAGATCAAAGTTCTCTGCCCATTCCACACGAAGCGTAGGACCCCCAGTCATGCTAAGTGGAGAGAATGGAGTTGCTATGCACCCTGCTCTCCCCAGGCAGATGGTACCCCTGTGGGAATGCCCTGAGAAGCAGCAAGGGCACCTGGTGGAAATGTGAAGAACTCTCTACTCATGTTAAGTCTCATTGCCCCAAACTGCTCTACAGGATGCCATGTGCAAGGTGATAATGTGAAGAGACAACTGTACTTCCCATCAAACAAGCAGTCAATGTGTTATGTACAGTGTGTTTCTATTAAAGTGCCAGGTAATTGGTGTGATTTCAACTTAAATTTTCTAGAAAAGCAAAGTGTAACACCTAAGTATGTTCACATATGTATAAAAAAAGAAAAAATATATTTCTTGGGTATCTTGAAAATTCAAAGTCAGTTTCCTTCACTGTGATAAAAGATATCATAGTGTTAAGGAATCCTGTAATACTGTCCTTTACTCCCAAAAAATCTAAGCTCATGTTAGTTTTAGTTTTTAGTTCAAGTTCCTATTTTCAAAGTATTTAAAACTTAGTAATGTCTGTGTCATCTAATATGTACATCTGTTTCTATTTTAATTTACTTAGAATATTTCACCAAGTAAAACTATATAATCCAATTATAATGAAAATTCTAATTCAGCAATTGCTAATGTGCATTTATTCTAAGTCTGATGGAGCCTCAAGAAATATATAAGACAGTTTCAAATTCAAGGTGTTCAAGGCCTGAAGGCAGCATGTCTGAGATGCAATAAGCACATCAACACAGGTGCTCTGTACTCAAAGCTACATATTTAAAAATGAATGTTAGGTGACCATTTTTATCAAAAGATTGAAAATAAACTTCTTTTAAATAGAAAGGTACATTCAGCTATTTCTAAAATAAAGTGTTTTTTTCAATTTCATACATTTTAGCAATAAGTAATATAAAACAGGTCTGTCCTCATAAATATTTTCATTACAATCTATATTACATATTTTATGTTATTCTGTAATTCCTTAGGGCTTTTGAATACAATGTTGTTGGACTCATGTTCAACTCCAAGATGTATCATGATATTTTATTCCAGTCACTTCTTGGAGAGGCACTCATCCAACTTTTCCAATTATAATGAGAATCATAATAGCTGTCATTGAGTAGTTGCAATATCAGATACTATGCAAAATAAGTGACATGAAATACTTAAACCTCAAACAATACCATGAAGTTAGTATTAGCATCAATCTTCAGAATATACAACAGTGCTTCTCAAACTTTTTGGATTCAGTACCACTTTTATACTCTGCAAAGAAATCACCAAGGATCCCAAAGAACTTTTGTTCTTATAAGTATTATCTACCAAGATGTCCTACATTCACAATTCAAACTGAAGTTTCAAAAATATATATTAGTTCACTTAAAATAGCAATAAAAATTCTATTATAGGTTAACATACAAATATAATTATGAAATATGACTACAGATTTCAAAACAAACTACAGTACATTACAGGGTAGCATTATTTTATACTTTTATAGATGTTCACAAACATCTGGCTAACAAAAATGAGATATCTGGATTCTCTTATATATGCTTCTACAGTCACTATACTGCCATGTCACATGTGAGATAGTCTCTCGCAACCACTGTATGCTTTTGAGAGAATAAGAGTTCAAAAGGCAAATAACATCTTAGTATTCTTACAAAAATAATTTTGACTTTATAGATATACTGAAAGGTCATAGGTCCATGGAAGGGCCCCAAGCCACAGTCTGGATATTATTGATGTGTAGCAATACCTGTCTTCCATGGGGAAAATAAAGATGCTCTTCTAGGCTGGGAAACATGCCTATCAATCCATTGCTGAAAAGTTTAAATTTAACCACTAATTTTTTCCAAATTTGTAAAATGGCATGAATACATGTTTAATTCAAATAGTATTTGTTAGAACTTGGACCTCTCTATCTACCATGCTATACTAGCACTGCCTATACTACTAGAGACACAAGTACGAATAACTGAAGTAATGATTGGGATCTCCAAGGATATAACATGTTTTGGACCAATGTAATGCGAACTGATGAGAAAAATACAAATATAATTTTTGAGAAAAGCACTGAACTCCAATAATAATATTCTTCACAGAGTAGAAGAAAGTATAAATAAACTCAGAAGGATAGATTTTCTTCTATTAATATCTCTTCTTATTTTCCCCATGAAGATTTGTCTCCACCAAATGCCTAGAAGGAAATTAGATAGATTACTCTCATTTATGCCTGGGGCAGAGAGTTACACACTAACATCCCGGAGAAAAGGTTTAATTAATCATCAGCCTTTCCCATTTCTAGTGCACCCCAAGAATGAGGGCCTGGTGGCGATCTGGTACTTGTGTGGGATGAACAGGTTCACTCCCTGGAGGAGGCCCAGGATCATTCTCTCCACACACAGAGGCATCCTGGGGAGTCATCCGCTGCAGGGGCCATGACAATGCCCAGGGCCAGGTGCACCTGTCGCATGGGCAGATGGGGAGACCGGTGGCAGCAATCCCTGAGTCATGGCTAAATTAATTAGCTTTTCCAAAGCACATCATTTAATTACTCATCCTCTCAGATATTCAGTGCAAGAGCAGATTTTATATAAACTTTTAGAGCCATACACTGATGAAAGAAACTTCTTCCCAATCCTTAAATGTCCCATGACTTTAAATCACCAAATATCAGTCTTTCGTTTCATGCTTTTGGGGAGTCTATTAGCATCCATAATGCATAAAATTGGTAAGTGGAGAGTGCGTTCTGTTTGTGACATTTGCACGGTTTTGTGCATAAGCAACTGAGAAAAGTTGAAACTCAGAACAGTTGGCACACATATCCCACTGACTATAGAAGAGAATGTATGTTCAATCACGTTGTTTTATTCTAGTTAAGGAATGCTCCCCCCACCCCAAAAGAAAGAATCAAGAGACTTTTTTAAAGAATTTGGTGTGTTAGAATACCAATTAGAATAACAAAAGCTATTTAGCTGCTTGCCTTTCAAAAAAAAATTAACTTGTTAAATCCTTACTTCACATATGTATTCCCAAAATTGTTCTTCTACTCTCAAGAAGAGTTCCTCAAATGACACCCACATGTTCATTTATTGATTCATTCATACAATCACTCAGGTAAGCCACTATGTTGCAGTTGATTGTTTACCTGTTTCTCTCCCCTACTAGGCTCTAAGACCTGTAAAGGCTGAGGACTTTAAGATCTTTGTGTGTTCTGGGCATGAACACATCCTCAGTAAATGAAAGACCACGCTTCAGAGCAGAAACAGTCTCACAGACTTAAGGCAAGATTACAAGCTGCCTTCACACTTATTTGATATCAGAAGTTAGTCCCATGACCCAGCTCAACAAAATGTGCCAGTAAGACTATAAAAGTCAGTTGTGAACTCAGCTACTACAGTTACAAATAAAGCACTTTGTATATTTTTGACACTCCACGTACTCTTGCTAGTAAATTAAAAACAACAATGAAGAAATGAGAAAGGAACTTGTCTGAGTTTTCTTTTCTTTTTTTTTATACTTGTAACTGTTAGTTTTCACTAAAACAATATGTGCTGTCATCCCTATATTTTTGATAAAGTCAAAAGAACCTGAATTTAACACAATACTGTATTAAAGCAACTCACTTTCTCCTCCACCTCTCTTTGGAACAAAATGAAATACCAATGCTGTCCTACCTAACATGTCTCCAAAATTCATGTAAGAGAAAAAACTCCTCTAACTTCAATTGCTAAAAATTGCTGATCTTAATTCTTGCAGTAATTTCTAAAGTGGAAAGTTAGTTCAAAGACTTCCAAAAACATTTCTTGGAAATGAAACTTTTATGAGTCACTGAAGAACACTTAATTTCTCAACCTTAATTTTCACTTCTGAAAAAGCTAGGTTTTTGTTTCCATGTTTATAAGAAATGCAGAATTCCCTAAGCTTTTATGCATCCCTTATATTTCTCCTTTTACTATTACAGCTTTGACAAAAAGAAATCTAGGTCTGTATTAAGGCTGGCAATCAAGAAAAATATTATCAATAAATCTTGGTCCCTTAATGTTCAATTTTCCTCCATCAGTTTTGGTAACATACAAAACTGATGGGCTATATATAGCTTAATATGGAAAGGGAATTCTTACAGAAAAGAAAACACACACTAACCTTCTCCTAACGTGAAAATAGCCCTTATGTGACAATTAATTTAGTTTTCCATGGCTCTCAATTATCAATGGCCCTGAAATCTCATTCTGTCTCTATTTGGATGAAGGTCCCAAGACAGTATCTTTGGAGAAACTCAAGCCATCTGTCTAGGCTCAGAAAAAGGAGGATGGTGAGTCTCAAAAGAAAAAAGTTGAAAGATACATTGTTGGAAGCCCTGTTGGGAAAAGTAGCTCAGTTTTTAAACTAAAACTTCTATACTTCATACAAGGATGCAAATACACAAGAGTGAATTCTAGGCAACAAAACAGCAACTAAAATTTTATGACAGGTTATAAATGCCAACAATTCATTCTACGAACATTATGCCACCTACTATGTGGGACGCACTTTGCTAGGCTCTGTGGAAGACACCTGGGTACGTAAGGCTCAGTCACACAACAGGGAACATTCTATCCCAGAATACACATAATATGTTGGTCTGTACTCAGTGTTATGAACTTAAGTGTATTTCCTCCTCAAATTCAGGTGTTGAAGTCCTAACGCCTAGTGCCTCATAATGTGACCTTATTTGGAGACAAAGAATCTTTCCTAATGTGATCAAGTTAAGGTGGCTCACTAGAGTAGGCCCTAATCCAATATGACTACAGTTCTTATAAAAAGGGAAAACTTAAAGATAGACACAAAGGGGTAACACCATTTAAGTATAAAAACAGAGACTAGGGTGATGCTTCTAGCCAATGAACAACAGAGATCACCAGCAAGACACCAGCAGCAAGGCAGGAGGCATGGGTCAGTCTCAAAGCCCTCAGAAGGACTAACCTGGCTGACACCATGATTTTGGTCTTCTGACCTCTAGATGTGTGAGACAATAAAGATTTGTTTAAACTAACCTCATTTGAGTACTTTGTTATGGCAGCTCTAGCAAATAGATATATTCAGATACATTTTATCATGAAATCTATCAACAATGTATATCTGTACATAACACATCTCTCTATATAGAGGCTGAACATCTTTAATCCAAATAATCCAGAACCTAAAAACTTGTGAGTACCATGACAGAGTTCAGATTAGAGATATTCAATCATTAACATCTATGCACATACTCCAAAATCTGGAAAATTCCAGTATGTACAACCCTTCTTGGTCCCAGGAATTTCAGATTAGGGATATTCGACTTGTCTTCATAAAACCATCCACACAGCTTGGTACAATAGAAAGTAAGCCCCAAACAAAATGCATTATATGTTCAGCAAAGGAAGTGTTTACTTCTGTCCAGAAAAATCAAGGAAGTCTTTATAGACAAACTGGTCAAACAGGGAACTTTATAACAATAGGATTATGAACTATTTACTGCACAGCTGTTTTTTGTTTGTTTGTTTTATCTAAGGAACTCAGTTCTTTTGGATTCCATTTCTCAAGAGAATGCAAGACAACTATATGAAATGATTCAAATGACACACTTCACAGCTAACCCTCCACAAGTACACATGATGTTGGACAGGAACATTTTTAGTACTTTTATTGTCCCACTCTTTCTACTAAGTCTACTGTGATGTCCAGCATAAGATATGGTGCCACCACATGCTTATTGGGGGAACACTGAATTTGTCTTCTAGAGCAGCTAGGATATACAAATGCACGTACATATTCTCTGGTTGTCCTACTACAAGGACGTATGTTGGTCACCTGTGGGCAGAAAGGAGTTAAGTGACCTGTGCATCTTGGAACTGGTCTATCCAGAGAGGATTCCCATGCCAGGTCCTCATTAATTAAGGTCTCTACCAACTGAACCATTCAACCCTCAGGAGCATCCTTAATTTCCTGATCTTTATGATGGTTCTTTATGATGGTATCTTTTCTGATGGTTCAGTCATCTGCCACTTCATTTTTGAGTTCATAACTTAACACAACCAAGCTCATTTTCCTTTCAAAATAATTTTCACCATTAAGCTTGTGTATTAGTTCTATTCTTCTTTTCTAATTTTTCTGTATGGTCTGTGTGAGTTGGGTTTCTCCTGGTTTCAAGTACCAGAAATACACCATGGCTAATACAGGAAAGATGAGACACTATTGAACGTGTTAAGATGTTTCCAAAGGAACTAAAACATCAATCTCCTAGGAAAGGCAGGAACCTGGTCACCTCCAGAGATTTCTGCAGCAAGAATTTAAATGCCTCCTTTCTAAATGTTTCTATGATATTCCAGGCTGAGCCCCAGGGTCTCCTGTTTTCTTTTCTCATCAATTCCAAATTGTACATCTACAGAGTGAGATCCTGTTTGACACAGTTTCAGCAAGGTGCACATCTTAGATTGAACACCTTTGGTCATACAGCAGGGTGGTAGACATGCTCCTACTCCTTATGTATCAGGGCTGTTCTAGGGGAAGAAATAACTGTAAGAATCTACCAGATGGGTTTGTAATTTATATTTTCATAATTTCCTTTCTTTGGAAATTTTTTTTGCATATTTTTCATTCTTACATGAACCTGTAGTAAAAATAAACATCTAAAATGTTCTAACTCAATTTTTAACAGTCATTTCTATTGGATCAGCCCCACTGGTAATTTCCTGTTAAAATATTTAAGTAGGATTGAGAATTTATATTGCTTTCTTCATACCATCTTGACCTCCTCCACTGTCATTACAACTTATAAAGTTATATTGAGCTCATTCCTCCTTCCAGAACACTTAATTGGCATTTGGTCCAAATGCTGCTTTCTGTAAATGGTCTCAGTGCCTCCACTATAGGCACACTTAGCTTACACTGAGCATGCTCACAAAAAGACGATCAACCAAGAGACTCTGCACAGGTTCACACAGTATGTGGACACACTCATAGGACACATTCACATCAGCAGAAGCTTCCCCTGCTGCTCCTGTCCTTCATACCAGTGCAGCAAGACTGTTCCAAATACCAACAGTAGGATTTCACAAGATACAAAAACTTTTAAAAGACTCTATGGAATAAAAGAGAAAGTCACACTTTCTTGTATTCTTTGTAAACAATGTAACTAATCATGGACATATATGCATCATATTCAATTAATATCTGAGCTGATATATAGCAGAGCAGAAAAATAAACACCAAAAAACAGTCAATTTTGAGAATTTTTTTTTTTTTTTTTGGCACTGGGGATTGAACCCAGGGATGCTCAACCACTGACCCACATTACCAGCCCATATTTTATTTTGAGGCAAGGTCTCACAATGTTGCTTAGGGCCTCTCAGCAAATTGCTGAGGCTGGCCTTGAAACTGCAATCCTCTTGCCTCAGCCTCCCGAGTCACTGGGATTACGGGCATGTGCCACCATGCCTGGCCAATATTGAAAATCTTTAAAGGGCAAAAACTCACTAAGAAGAAAAACACAGGGCCTAAAATATAAGAGATGAGAAATGAATACGTTATCAGTCTGTGAAATCATTTAATAAGAGAAGTTGAGCAGCCCTTTTCTAAAATACTTGGTTTAGAGGATCAGTGGTCTTTAAGACTGAGGAGTTTTTCAGATCACAGAATTTTTGCATAGATTTTACTAGTTGAGCAGACTTAATCCAAAAATCTAACCTCTACTAGGCTTAAAATCTTGAAATATTTTACATTTCAGATTTCCAGATTTAAAAGGTTCAACTTATGTATATTATAGCAGGCAAAATTCTGAGGGGAAGAAAATAGTTCTCAAGATACATAACCATTGAGGACACTCTCAATAGTGGATAAAAGTATTTTAGAAAACAGGAAAGCAACTAATATGCAAAGGGCAGCAGATGTTTTTGCAAAATAATAATAGCACAACAACTGGGAAGGAAAATTAATCCTATCAAGACAGGTTAATGTAAACTTTCTGTTTATACATAAATAAGTCTAAGCATTTATAATTATCATCTGTTTTGCTGACACCATGTGTGAGAGAGAGAAATAAAGAGATAAAAGTGTGTTTTGTATTTTAAAAGGAGAGGGAAGAGGCAAGTAATGAGTGATCCAAAGAGCCAACAAAGTCTATTTTGTGATGGATGGCAGATGCCCTTCTTTCCAGGATGGAGATGATGGCTGGAAAAATTTTTGAATACATTTTGCTTTCATATAAGACAGAGAAGAATAATCATAACAATAATTAATTCTCACACAGTGGTTATATTTCAGGTACTATAATTAGTTGTTGGTTCATTTAATCCTTACCCCAACCTTGACGTAGGCACTATTATTATCCCCATTTTACAGATAATGAACACAAACTAGAAAGATAAGTATCATCCTGAGTCCCAAAGCTAGTAAATAATGTCACAATTTAGACATTGGCACCGTTGGCTCTAAAGTCCTCATACTTAACCAAAAGCTATGCTGTCAATATGATTCTAGCTGGAGTTACTATTTTTACATTGCATATATTACTATTTTTACTATTTTTACATTGCATATATTCAATAATATGGACACTAAAATTCTACTTGAATTTCATGGGAAGCTCTCAAAATCCATTTTAATTCCTTTGGGAATCAGACAATTGAAAAGGCAGAAGAGAGTTGTAGTCAACACAAGGGTCTCTGGAGTCGGCAGGCTTGCGCTCAGCATCCCAGCCTTCCCTTTCCCAGCTCATTGACCTGGGGAAAGTCACTTGCCCTCTCTGTGCTAGAGTACACCGGTGTTTACAAACACACATTTCCCCTAGCTGGGGGACAGTTTTGCTTTCCCACCCCACTGAAACCGGGCTTGGCCTTATGATTTGTTTTGGTCAATGAAATATAAGTCAAAGAAACCTGAAACTTCTGGGCAGAAACTCTCAGAGCCAGGACAAGGTGTGCCATGTTCTCTTCTCTCGTTATCATCAGCAACATTCAAGAAGGCTGGCCTGGGCCCTGGAGAAGCAAAGCAGCAGACCTACCCAGACACCTACTGGATCAAGAAACACACACTTGTTCCTTCTAGACCACAGTGATTCTGAGGCTGATTTTTTAACATAACTGCCTCTCCAGACCCATACACTCTGAGCCTCAACGTTGTCCCACTTTCTCAGGTTGCTGTGAGATTAAATGAGTGATTACTACGAAGCGCATTCACCAGAGGCTGCCACTAACAAGCTTCACAGAAGTGCTCACTCTTATGATTATCTTCTCACATCAGTAACAGCACACGTATCAGTGACCCAGGTACTCACCTAAAAAGACCATAAGTAGAAAAATAAATAGGCATCTGCAATACAGATCAAACAAATAATTTTCTAGTTTTCAAATCTTTACAACTTAGTTCTAATACTAGACTGGCTGCCCTTTGGGATTTTTGCAAATTTACCACCTCTTTGATGCTCTCTTCTCAATGCATTTATCTCCTATTTTTAAAAAATTATTCAGGGCTTTCATATTACTGACCACAATACTCAAAACAGTTTTCCTTCCACAAAATTTAATCAGTTGCTTTGACCATGAAGATCTTCCTCTGAAATTTCCTTCTTTCCTCTTAGTCATCTTTTTTGAAACACAGTTAGACATCAGCTTCTGATCTGTGGCAAACAATTTTTGTGGGATCTTAATAGCTGTCACCTCTTCGTTTTTATGGAGGAAGGATTAGATCCCTTTGAGAAATTTGTTTCTTGAGTTTGGACAGGTTTCTATTTACTAAAGCACAGATCTTTATAGTAAAGCCAATTTATGTTCCACAGACTGCCTTCAGGGGATGCTGCAGAAGACCCACCATAGATATGTTGTAACAGGCAAGGATATTGAGACTTCTGATGTGCAAGGTAAAGATAGAGTAATACTCCCTCCTAATCATCTTAGTGTGGGCTCAAGGACATCTCTGACACCAATGACCCCATTGTAGAGATGAAGAAATCGAAGCACAAAAATTGAGCATCTTGCTGAGAAAAATACATGTGGGTTCAATAGTAAACCTGATTAAAACAGGATCATCATCTTGGGGTCAAACTAGTCCTATTTTCAGGGTTCATTGCTTTTAAAAAGAAATTATGGAAACAAGAGGAATAACCAATCAACATGTTAAGTAACCAACCCACAAATTCATTCCATGTTTCTTAGCATCTTATTGGGTTTTGATATGGCACATTCACAAAAGCCAACAGGATGAATCAGGCTTCACCAAGCTCGTGTCTGAAGCAGAATGCTGGGGCTGAATCAGTGTCAAAGCTTATCTAAGCTGTGATATGAAACAGAACAAGTTACTCATTCTACCTAAAAGCTTCCTTTGGTACTCACACCTGTGGTATAAATAACTCACTAGATAATTGCTCCAAACAATAATGATTAAAATGGCTATCATATCCAACAAAGGAATGAAACAGGCAGGGTCAATCATAAGAAAGAGAGAAAGGAAGGGAGAGAGGGAGGAAGGAAGAAAGGGAAAGGGGAAAAAATCTGGAAGAAAGATAATAAAAATCCCATGGCTGCTTTTGACTGCTATTGGTGGGAAATAAAACCAAGAAGTTATTTCCAGCTCTTATCACTTTAGTGACCTCTAAATTTGTTTCTGTAAAAAACTTTTTAAAATGTACACCATTGAGTCTTAAAAGAAAACAAATGGAACATGTAAACTACTAAGGGATTTGTTACCTTTAATTTTATTTTAGTTATTTTCCCAAGACCAAAAGAAAGACATTACCAAAAACTTCATGTGGCTTCTAGAAAAACCATTTCTCCTATAACTAAATAGGTAACAAAAAGATGGAGTTTTTTTTTTAGTAGACAATGATAAAACTGAGATTTGTAGTTTATGTCATTCTTGATCACAAACGCCTGTGTTTTCTGCTCCTTGGCCAAGTTCTCGGGTCTAAAAGACAAAAGAGAAAGCAAAACAAAGAGAAAAGCATTCTGCAGACACCTATATATAAGAAAGCTGCAAGAGTCTAAAGTCACAATAAAGAACAGATTGTCATAGATGGGAATTCCATTACAGGAAGACACTATTTCTGCTTTGGAGAAGGGCTTGATCCATTTAAAAGAAAAATAAAAACAAAGTTGTGAGCTAAAACACATTCAAAAGCCAAAAACAAAACAACTAGCAATGTCCTAGCCCAAAAGCAAAGAAAACCCAGCACCAGGCAGACTCTCTGGCAAATGGAAAATATCTTTAGCCACAATACAATAAGATTGCTGTGTGTGACACCTTGATAAATTAAAGAAACAGAAACACTGTCACAGAAAGAAAAGGAAGAAAGGAAGGAAATTCACAGTGCCCACAAAGGATGGATAAGAAAGTTTTAAGAGAATACTAGCATTGATTAAAGGCAAGCAAGAAAAACAAGATAGCTGCTCTCTAGCAAACCCCCCTCTGCACATGCCTATTGTATTGTTTCCTTTGGCACCCACAGCAAGAGAGCTTCATTCATCCTATGTCTTATAATACCATTATTTGTGAAATGGAAGAAAAACATCCTGATAAGAATATACTCAATTGCAAAAAAAACTCCTATATAATCTGAGTGTACACATGAAAAAGAAATGCTTTTTCAAAGTAATAACAATTACAAAGCAACCAGTGAACAAGATAAGCACTTGCAGAAGGAGCTACACTGAATCCATTCAACCAGTCAGCTTCTCTGTTATGTGGGTCCAAGAATGGATAACTGCTACTTGCTGGGAAAACCTGCAGGGCTGTGAGAATCGGCCCATGCCAAGTGTGAGGTTGTGGAAAAGAAAATGTTAAAGAATCAAGTTTACAGAAAAGCAGAGGAAAGGCTGACAATAAAATTCTTTGTAATTCTTCATTCAAAATGATAGCCATTGACTTATTGCATATAGATCAATCCAAAGACAAAAGTATACAGGGCATATGGTCCCTGCTCTCCAAGAGCTACAGCTTGTTAAACACTACTCTGGTCCATGATCACACAAATGCTCATGATTTGTAAGCATAAAATAGTATCAACTCTATAAGTGAAGTCATTTTCAAATGCTGGACAGCATCCCTATCAAGTTTTTCCTTTATGCTGACACACATATATCATGTTGAAATAAAATTGAATGTTTATAAACTTAGACTCATAAAGAGATTCAATTTGTTGAATATAGAAGTTTCTTATTTCATAATTTTGTATACATAATATGCACTCTTAACTACATTTAAATACCGAATTTTATATACTAAGTGCAATGTGATGAGGTATTTCAAAAATTACATTAGTTTGGTAGAGTAGAGCACTATTACATATGTAGATAGTACCTTATTAAGCTGTTACCACATGGCAGCTACTCTCTTATGTGCTTTTGTCTGCACCATGCCATCCAATCTTTACAAATTTCTCCTTCTGATAGATGAGGAATCAGAATGTGCAACTCCACAGTCCACCCTCTAACCCACTGCACCATACTCACTCCAATCATATGCTACAATTAGTTGTTGGCTATTAAAAGAAGGGCTACCTTTGAAAAGATGCATCCATTCTAATTTTCCAGGCACTGATACTCATAACAAAAATAGCAGCATAGCAGTTTCCCTTAAAGGAAAGCAAAAAAGGACTTGATATCAAATTTACTTTTCAGTGCTTATTCAAAGTTTTAAAGACTGACCCTGTGTTTTAGAAGAATGACAAATGTTGGAAAGAACAAAGTGATAAACACAGACACAGTGAGCTATTTTTCTTAAGAAAACATTTAAATGAATATAAAAGTAAATGCTTAAGGCTAAGTAACAACTAAGGATATTAATCTATAATGATGGATAGTGCCATCCAATTCGATATGGTGCTGATGTGCACTGGGCCCTTAGTAGAATTCCTTAACCGCATTACTTCAGTCTCAGATGTTCATCATTTTTTTTAATATTTATTTTTTAGTTGTAGGTGGACAGAATATCTTTATTTTATTTTTATGTGGTGCTGAGGATCGAACCCAGTGCCTCACGCATGCTAGGCGAGCACGCTACCACTGTGCCACAACCCCAGCCCATCAGATGTTCATCTTAAATCTCAGGTGATAATCCACTCCACTCTCACTTTCCATACATTCCACATTTACAAACTGGCCTACCTCCTCACTAAAACAAATTTCCAACCCCAAAATCAATACTCATGGTACTTTCACAGTCTTTTGCAGACTTGCACAGAGAGGCAAAATGTGTGGTACCAATGTTTGTGTTCCCAGCTGAGGTTCAACAAAGGGACACTCTGCAGTTCTCAATGTTGCAGGTGCTCTTTTTGTGATCAACTTATTGTCACACTGTATACTTTGGTGCTTTCTGTTGATGACTTCACTGGTTTAAATGCCCCTCCAAGCATAGTGCTGAAGAGCTATCCAGTATTCCTAGGTACGAAAAGGCTGTAATGTGTCTTATAGATAAAAGTGTGTGCATTAGATTTGCTTCATTCAAGTGTGCATTACCATGCTTTGAGTTCTATGTTAATAAGTTGATGTATATTAAATAAGGTATCTTTAAACAGAAACAATATGAAACACACATAAGACTGCATGTTCACCAGCTGATGAAAATATTATAACCAGAGCCTCACAGGAATCTGGGCTCTTCCTCTAGAGGCAATGAATGGTTCAGTATTGCTAATTCAGTGTTCAAGGTGACTACCAATTGTAACAACCATGAATGAAAATTGAGTGTGCATGCCTTGCCAGTTGTTGTTGTTGTTATTTTCAGGTTCTAAAGAAATGTAGGTTAACAACCTGGTAAAATGCCCAGCATTAAGTCGACATTTGAGGAATCTCATCTACCTAAATGCAAAACCAGAGTTCCTAGGTATCTGATAAGGAACACAATTAAAAATGTCAATTTCAGATCCACTATATCACATAGAGAAGAATAGGGAAAATGACATTTAATTTCAATATATCACTTAAGTCAACATACTAGAAATGGAAAATATTAAGATATCATTTACCATCAGTCAAAAGGCATCTGGGTTCTAGGCTGAGTTATTATTGACACAAAGTTTTCTGTCCACTCTGCCAACTAGAAAATCACAGCCTTTTATTCATAAACACTTCCAACAAATCCAGTTACAATGGCAGCTCAGACTTGAGCATACTGGTGACAAGTCTTATCACCCTGCAAGTTTCAATTACAAAGCTATCCTAGCAGCCCACACAGGGGTCTGGTAAGAGCCGAAACTCACCGAGAAATGATGCAACTAGAGAATTTACTTTAGGAAACAGGATTGTATTGTTCAACTTTAAAAAAAAAAAAAAGTAGTATTTTCATTAATTATAACTAATTATGCTATTCCCAAGCAAAGATAGACTTTTAAAATTTTGTATACAATTAGAACAAAGTACCTCTCAGTTAAGACCACAGTAATTTAGATTTCACTAATTCAGAATCAAGAGCCTAGACAGATACTGATCTTTTTAAAATTCCACAAATTTTAGTAAGACAAAGGATAAATGAAATTAAAAGAGGCCAATGTTTTAAAATATATTAAAAATTTAGGAAAAATATTAAGACCTTAAAAGCATCAATTTACATGTGACTCTAGTCTATCTAGTATTCATTAATTCTGTATACATTTATTGAGTTTCACTCTGGACTAGCCACCAGAAATCCCCAGGACAACAAGACAGGAACAGGCTTCTGAAGCTTGCTGTCTGGCAGGTGAAGACCTGTAAACAGAAGATCTGCAAGGAGATAAATACAACTGAGGCTATAACTGCAAAGGAGGTAAAATGCTACCCAGTTGATGCAGGTTTGAAAATAGTCCCTAAAAAGGGTTCTCAACTGGGGCCTGAATTACAACAAATTATACACTATGCTTTTATAATTACGTCAAAATGAATCCTATTGTTACATATGACTAAAAAATAAATAAAGATAATTAATTAAAAGTCCAAAAAAGGAAGGGCCTCACTCTGTTAAGGGTCCTTCTGAGGCCCCTTTATCAACTCAGTTCTAGTTCGTATGAAAACTTGAAAACAATGCAATCACAAATCCATGGGGGTTAGAGGGAGGCCTACTCAGGTAGACCTGGAGATAACAGCACTTCTCACCCTCACCCTCAGTCCCTTTTGTCATCCAAACTTCAACTAATTGAAAGTAACTAAGTCAACCACAAGGTGGAGGCAGGAATCCTGGATGGGTGTTCCTGGATGTCAGAGAGTGCTCCCTCCTAGCCCATGAAAACCTACCATGTGCTCACGGGCGAAAGAAGAGGAGTTCCATGTCCTAGGATTGATTTGCTTAATCAAGTGATGGAAAGATCACTCACTTCAGCTTTTCTCAGAAAAGGGACAATTCCACTTTATTACCAGGTATTTTTATTCCTTTCTGATCTTCCTCTGTTAATAATACAAAATATCTGTGATTTAATGTCCTTTCCTAGGTTTAGGATCTGAATGGTTCATCTGTTTGAAGTTCCTGAAGAGAAACAGGGTCAGTTGGAAGAACTTAATCACCACCACCCACACACATACAGCCCGTTGCCAAGGCCTCATTGCCAGGGTCTCCTCAGGATGGCACAGTTCGGGGGGATCACTCCCTGACCAACTGCAGAATGCTTTCACAGTCTTGTGGGAGAAAGAAAGGACATCCTTCTCATGAAATCATTGGTATCCCTGTTCTAACAGGCAGATTCACAGTTCTTCCAGCTCTGAATTTTTTCTATGTCAGCACATAGCTAAGTCTCTTAAAGGTCCTGCTCATTAGTCTAAGAGCAAGGAAGGCCAGTCCTTGGCCAGCCCTCCCAACCAAGATCATTAGAAATCAAATGTGATGGAATAGATAGAGTCCATCAGACTGAACCAGTTAAATCATCACAGCTTTTATTTTTAACATTACACACCAGCAGAATTGAATGTCTTATATGCATTATATGATTTATTCTTTAGAAGAATGCACTGATAAAGAGAAGGAAGCTAAAGCTGTTGAACTCCATGGCCCATACTACTTGAATATAGTGCCTTATCCCCATGCTTCTAGGAAGGCAAGAGCTTAATGAGAAGTCAAGAGGTGACATGGAAAGCACAGATTCCAGGACATAATGGGGCAGTGAGGGCACAGGGTGGGTAGTGGTCTATCAAGAAGTGAGATTAAAATCAGTCAGGAAAGGCTCCTTTGCTGCCCGAAGTGGAAGAGGCCCTGATGCCCATTCTGACCAACTGAACTGTCTGTGTTTAACATGACCTTGAGGGTCTGTCTCTAACCAGGTCTCTTCCCTTAGTTTTCTCTAGTAAAAGGCCCTCCCCTCTGGGCCCTAGGGAGACACTGATGAAAACCAAAACTAACACAAAGGCTTAGTCATCTCTGAACCTACGCTTCATTATCAGAACTGGATCCTGATACCAAAGCATGAGCAAAAAGAGAAAGCAAAGGAGTCCAATCATTCAAAAGTAAACCAGATGAAGGAGTTGACAGAAAACACTTGTTCAGTCTCAGGATTGATTGATTTTTTTTTTTTCTAGTTGTAGAGGGACATAATACCTTTATTTTATGTGGTGCTGAGGATGGAACCTAGTGCCCCACACATGCTAGGCAAGCACTCTGCCACTGAGCCACAGCTTCAGTGCCTCAGGATTGATTTAAAACATAGCTATTTATTTATGTGAATATGTATGCATATGTACACTGTTTATATGTATAAAATATTGCTGTGCACATAAGAGCATACAAAATGCCTATTACATATGATATACATAATAAAACTATATGTAACACTAATACTAAATTATATATCATACACACAAATGTGTACGTATGATTGTCAACTATTTTTCTAAATCTATTTCTTCTACTTCTGGTCACAGAAATAAACTACATTTTCCTGCCTCTTCTGCAGTTACATTTTCAGCCAATGAAATCTGAATGCAGTGATATATGATTCTACATTTGGCCCTTAGGGACCTTCCACAGATGCTTCCATGCAGTTTTCTTCTTCTGGACACAAGGATAGATGGAGAGGAACCAAGAGCAACCTTGGAAACTTCATTTAAAATTTTAGAGCTTCCATCAACCTGGGCCCTGGAGGAAGTGCATGGAGAACATTTTCACTGAATCTTAATATACTTTTATTGTTCAAGAGTTTATTTTTTTACCATAACCAAGCTTCTTATTTCTTATCACACAGTTGAGGGTACCTCAGTCTTTGGTAAACAATCAGACATATGCCATCACAACTTAAAAAATACATTCTAACATGTCTCCACTGCTTCTTTCTCTCTCACTTCTATTCCTATGCTCATCTGCCTTTCTTTCTTAGATGGGGATGAAGCCACTTGAGTTAGAAGAAGGTTTATTTGGAGAACACATCTGTCCACACAGTTTGCCCACATAGGCATACGCTGAGCACACTACTAGGAGAAATGGACTCATCAGGGCTGGGGTTATAGCTCAGTGGCATAGCACTTGCCTAACATGTGTGAGGCACTGGGTTCAATCCTCAGTACCACATTTAAATAAATAAAATAAACATATGGTGTCTATCTATAACTAAAAATATATTTTTAACAAAGAAATTAACTCACCACTGTAACTTTTCCTAAATTATGCAGACTAAAATCCATTATTCTGAATTCACCACCAAAAAATCCATTCAACCCCCAAAGAAATAGAAATGAGATGCTATATTTTTAAAATGTAGGTGACCCTTATTCCTCCCAGTACTCCATTAAAAGGTTATGATCCAAAAGGCACTTTCTCAAGGCCAAAGAAATAAATCTGGTAGCATTTTGGAGGTCCTGGCACCTCAGATACTGAAATACATTTTTTAGTATAGGTCTCAGAGAGGGGGAGATATTGCATAATTTAATCAAAATCATATTGAATGAGAAAACCTAGACCACATGAAGCAAGGTAGAAATCGTAATTCTGACAAGAAATTTTCTTGTCTGAACCTCCCTCCTTCAGTTAGCTCAGTATCTCTACTACCAAGCACTTACACTTGTCCAGTCTGTCTTTAAACAACTTCTAGAAAATGGAAGCAGCCCCAACTAGGTACACTTTAAAGAAAAACATTCTTACTTCCACGTGAAATGGTTTTGCAGTAATTTATCTCATTCTTCTCTGGACACAGTTTAATGCAGGTGGTTTGGCAGAACATTTAAAGTGTGAGGGACCATGGTCTTACTTCTAGTTCTTCTACCTTGTAACTGGTTTCAGAAGATCACAACCTATCAGGTCTCAGTTTTGTCATTAAAAAGCAAGAGGAGGGGCTGGGATTGTAGGCACGCGTGAGGCCCTAGGTTCGATCCTCAGCGCCACATACAAAGCAATAAAATAAAGACATTATGTCCATCTACAGCTAAAAAAATATTTAAAAAAAAAAAAAGCAAGAGGAATGGGCTGGGGTTGTGGCTCAGTGGTAGAGCACTTGCCTCACACGTGTGAGGTACTAGGCTCGACCCTCAGCACCAGATATAAATAAATAAATATCCTGTGTCCATGTACAACTAAATTTTATTTTTTAAAAAAAGCAAGAGGAATGGATAAAAGAGTGTCTTTCTATTGTATGCATATACACATATATAACAAAAAATCCTATCTTTATGTGTTACTATAATACGCCAATAAAACTATGGAAAAAAGAACAAAACAGAGTCTCTTAATTCCTCTTTCAACTCTCTTAAGTTTGAGTGTTACCTTGTAATGCGTCTTCTATCCAGGTTAATAACTGAAACCAATTCCTTTATTTTATGAGGTCCTTATGTTCAACACAAATCCATAGTTATCAAGATTTTAAAGTACTATTTTATAATCAATCCTGATGGAATACACAGTGTGGAGATTGGTCAAAAAATTAAAAATAGAACTACATTATGATCCAGCAAACTCATTACCCTGTATATATATCCAAAAGAAATTGTATGTTGATATGCATTCCCATGTTTATTATAGCAATGTTTACAACACGTAATGGAATCAAACTAGGTGTTCACTGACGAATGAATCAGTAAGGAATATGTGGCATATATATATAATGGAATATTACTCCACCATGAAAAATAAAACCATGTCATTTGCAGCAACACAAATGAACATGAAAGGTATTATGTTAACCAAAGTATGCCAGACACAAAAAGACAAATACTATAATGTTAGCATTCATGTGTGGAAGCTAGAAAAGTTCATCTCATATAGAGAGTAGAATAGTGGTTACAGAAGCTAGGAAGGGAAAGGAGAGGGGTTGGTTAACCTATACAAAATTACAGTTAGGAGGAATAAGTTCTAGTGTTCTATGATCCAGTAGGGTGACTATATAGAGTTGACAATAATTTATTGTATGTATCAAAATGGCTAGAAGAGAGCACTATGTTCCCAACACAAAAAAATGATAAATGTTTGAGGTGACAGATATGCTAATTGCCTCAATTTGATTACATATTGTATACATGTATCAAAATACCACAGTGTAGCCCATAAATATGTACAGTCAAATATTTTTTAAAAAACATTTTAAGATTGCTTTTTAAAAAATCATGCTAGATTCCCATAAATAGTTTTTCATACCTGCCAATCAAATCAGACAAATTCACTTACCAAAATCCATTTAATACATCATGTGCTGGCATCCTCCAAAATACATTCTCTTATTATGTTTACTAAAAGAATTTTTAATGAGCAGCTGCCTCAAAATTAATTAATGTGTATAGCTGTACACTATAAAGTTACAAGCCAAATCCCATTACAACTAATACAGTTTCAGTGAATAGCTCAAATTGCAAAGGATAGCCAAAATCTAGCTGATGGTCTATTTAGAGCAGTATATGAATCAACAAACTTTTACAAGCATGAAACAAACAGTTCTGATCATGGTGTGTTTTAAATGTTGCATTCTATGAAGTTGATAGCAAGTATTCTAGCAAATTAAGGAAACTCTAACAATTCTTATTTTTCCCCATATGGTCTAAATCTTTTCTATCATAGAACAAGGCTGCCCCCCAAAAATTAAGGTATCTGATCGCAGCGACTACATTCTGATTTTTTCAAACCCTCCCCAAATTCTGAAACCAAACAATTATTTTACAGCTCATTAACCGATTTCCATCAAACCCTGCTACCTTTCATTTATACCCTGTTCATGTGCTAAACTGCAAAGCAATTTTTAAGAAAACTAAAGCCACATTAAATAAAGCTGAAATGCAGCTTTGTCAACATTTTTTAAAAAAATCAAAATCAGGCATAATTAAAAGAAAATGATTACACATCTTGCTGGCACACTTGTTTTATTTTTGCAAACAAACATTCTTACTTACCTATGGGATGCTTCCATCTGCTTCCCTCAGTTTGGTTTCCATGTCTTAGCTTTAATTATAGTATGTGGGCAAGTTACCAACATCTTACTACTTAAACAACTATGGCCTTATTTTATAAAATCATATTTTGCCAAAAATGAAATCAGATTTACTCAAATTATCTTTCAACAACTAGTCTTTAAATCAGTAGAAAGGGAAACCTTTCCATGACAATTTGAGAAAAAAATATAAATCTCACCATCAATTAAGTCTAGAGCTGTGCACTCTATCGTTATAAAGTCAGCCATGCACATACTTTCTTAGAGGCTAAATCCAAAATTAATGTGTAAGAATATTTGGAGAATTGGTATAATAAAAGTCATAGTAATATAAAAACATTTAGTAGGTACACAGCGGCCAAATACATCTCAATTGGAGATCAAAGCATAAGCATTTATGGCTCAGGATATTAGCCCAGTGCAAAAGTGGCATGGACTCACAGAAGTGACAAACCTTGATCACACCAAAGTCCTGATGAGCAGCAAAAGCTTCAGTACAGTACCCAGACACTTTGCCTTTGCCACACCCCCACCTCTGACACCCTCAAAGCAGCAGCATAACTGATTTATTTTTCATCCAGATGGCTGGCGTCCGGAACAGACTTCAAATGCTGACTGTGTCTTGGGCATGCTTATTCAGTGAGTCTTGAAAGCCATTATTCACTAATTTCATGTGGAAATGAAATTTCAGCTTCCCATTGTGTACAAATAACTTGGCCACTTACACCACACCACATACAAAAAGTGCTTTTTGCCAGGCGAGAGTGGATGGCTAGAATGCAAAAGCTCTCCTGCGTGCTTCTCTGGCCCAGACCCAAGCTGGCATATGGCAGCTCCACCAACCACCTCCACATGAAATACTAGGTGAATGCTCTAAGAAAGCTCTGATAATCTGATTCACAAAGCACTCATTGCAAGGCTGTCTTCTGCCTCTATGTTCCTTCAGGATAGGATATTCAGCTTATTTCATAGGAAAGCATTTCAGTACATTACATTTTTCTCCTTTGCTTCCGCCCTCCCACGACACTGATTTTAAAGACAGGCAATTTTGCCAAAATTTTGATGTATCGAGGTAGAATCATGAGTTTTGAACCTTTCTTACCTTACCATTTTCTCATTCTAGAATTTAATCCTCAACATAGGGTTTGCTTTCTGTTTCAAGTCTGGAACTAGCAGGCAAAGAAAACTGGCTTTTTAGAGAGCAAGTTGGAAGTTCCAGTAAGCTAGTGTGCTTTGCTTGGAAGATTCCCACACAGTGCATACAAACAATTATTGATGTTTTCTAGAACTTCATTCCAGAAATTGTTTGCTTGTAAATGTCAGAGAACTCTCTTCCCTGCTCTCTTTGGGGTTTTCTTTCAGGGTCAATAGTGCTACTCAGCAATAATGAACAAAAATTCACACATACAAACACATATTTCATACTTTGACTGACTGGTTCAAAGTATCTCAGAGATATGAAAATCACTGATGACTTTCTGCTCTGGAACCTGACTTTCGGATCTTCCTCAAGAAGGTTTATTTACATCAAGTTTCAAAATATAATTTGTATTTATAAATTCAGGCATTTTATATGGTGCTCAGGTGTTGACACAAGTTATATCTCTGGGATTGACTTTCCTTTACAATGAAACTTTTCAGAGACATAAGATATGGCAGTCTATGGTGATCTTTTCTCCTGATTCCAAGAAGTAAGTGGCTTTTTCTCCTCTCCTACTTTTATCTACTCTCCCATGTCTCTGTCTTTCAAAGACCCCAGGAATATGGTTTGATCAAAGGTCTTCCCCAGGCCAGCCTTCGAAATTTCAGGAATAGATGAGTGATTTGGATATTAGGGATATTTTAGACATTAAAAATAAAATGACCAAGACAAAAACGGTTCAATCTTTATTTTAAAACATCTTACTCCCAATTTCAAAAAAGAGTAAATACTATCATAATCTGACTTGATTAAATACCCTGCTTTCTTTTTCTAAACAATAAAAACATTAGATAGAGCATTTATAAAAATGAACTCTAACCTACCCCTGGAATTACACTCTACTACACAAAAGGGAAAGGGTGTGTCATAAAAAAAAAGTAATAGATGGGAAATCAGTTGAGTAGAACTACTGGATGGGGAGGAAGGAGGACAGGGAAAGGGAAGGTACTGAGGAATGAGATTAAAAAATTATGTGCATGGGGCTGAGGTTGTGGTTCAGTGGCAGAGCACCTGCCTTGCACATGTGAGGCACTGGGTTTGATCCTTAGCACCACATAAAAATAAATAAAATAAAGACACTGTGTCCATGTATAACTAAAATATATTTTTAAAAACTTAATGTGCATGTACGAATGTGGCACAATGAATACTACTATTAAGTATAATTATAATACATCAATAAAAATTTTACAAATATTAAAAGTGCTTTAAAAGCAAGAAACTAGCTCTAGCTGGGAGATAATACCCAGAAACAAACCGAAATGTTCCCAGAACTTCTAGAAGCTGGGGCTTTAAAGGAGTAGCCTAGTTTGAATAAGGCAAGAACATATCAGTTCCCAAGCTCCATTTGTTGAGCCAGATCATACTTCTTACTTGGAGTGTGGATTTATTGAAGGCTTAGGGTAGACAGCTAACAGGCAACTTTTAGCCATGTTAATGCAATCTTCAAAGCAGCCTGAAAAGGATACTGTCACTGCATGCAATATCAGCCAGACCTTTCTTAATAGTCACCTTGATCTATCAGCTTTAAAAGAAATATAAATGAATGGGAAAACATTTTTGAAAAACAAGAAGGACAAGAATACACAGACCCAAATTCAGAGACATGTAAACAATAAATCAAAAGTGAATGTCTGTTTATCTTCCTCTCATACCTGTGAGTCATTATTGGGAAGATTTTGTTTTTTATAGCAGACTTATAAGATACAGTATTTTATATAAAAGGCCAGATATTTTTATATTGAAAAAATAAATATGTCTTTTTTGTGTTCATACAAATGGGAGATGACTATAAAACTAGGGGAACATGATACACATTAATGTATATTTTATGTCCCAAAATAAGAAAGCAAATTGTCACAATATTTCTTATATTTTAAATGCTTGGCATTTTTAGCTGACCATATTATACTGAAAAATTCAATGTAAACACTTTAAGGGTCCTGTGAAAAATCCTTTCTTGTACACTCATCTTAAAAGGAAAAATGTTCTGGAGTAGCAAATCCTGGATTTTTCTATCATTTATGTATAGCCCAAATTTTTTAAGTCACAATTAGCAGGACATTGCTCAATAAAGTTGTACCAGGAGAGATGACTTTTTCTGTGTCTTTTTTTTAAATAGACAGGAAGTTCTAGTCAAATTTCAGAAAAATGAGAAGATTCCCACAAAGAAAGTCTGTTCCTAACAGATACTCACTGTAGCACTTTCCAGCATTTTATCTCTGGAATAGCTTGCCTTAGTAGTTACCATAAGCAGTAAAGGTGGCATAGGAAAATACTCTGCCACAGCATTTGCTTTTGATTCCACCCAGTAGCTATGGAAACTATATTTCAAAGGCTAATTGGTCCTTTTCTGGGCAAACCACATAAAATCAAAATTTTATTTATCCTTGTGGATTCCATGGTTGGAAGCTTCATTTTTCAATATGGTCAACTCATCTAAGCCCTCTCCAGGTTTAGCTCAGGTATTTCAAGCTAAAGCTATGATATTTAATGGACATCTCAGATTTAAATTAGTAAACACATGGAGATATTTTTAAATAAGGCTGCAAGGTGTCAGTGTTTGTCAGGGTTCTTTAGAGGAACAGAATGAACAGGAAGTATGAAAAGAGGATTTAGTAGATTGGCTTACATGACCAGAAGCTGGATAGTCCACAATAGTCACCTGTAGGCTGGAGAGCTGGAGGAACCAGTAGCTACAAAGTCCAAGAAGCTAAGGCCTCAGAATAAGAGGGATCAACCATGTTACCCCAGTCAGAGACTAAAGGCTCCAGGAAACTCCCTGGAGGATCACTGGCAGAGTCAGCTTTGGAAGAGTGAAAGAATCAGAGTCTGATATCCTTGGGCCATCACAGAAGCAATCAAGAACCCATTCAAGAAGAATCAAGCTTGCATCTGCTGCTGCTTCCTTGTTCTTCCAACTTCTTTTTAATCCAAGACACCATCCTATTGGACAGTGCTGCCCACTCTCAGGAAGGCTCTCCATTTCAGTTCACTATCACACATGCCAATCATTTCTAGACATCCCCTCATTGACGCACGCAGAAGCCTCTTAATCTTCAGCATCTCTTAATCCAATCAAGTGGGCAATTCAAATTAACCATTACAAACTCATATGCCTAGATAAGAAGAAGTAAATGTTTGTAAAACCTGCTTGATAAACTCCAAGAAATACAATATTTGCATCTTTAAATTCCTCTCTCCTCTTCTGAGATAGAAATGCATGTAATGTCATTGCCATGTCATTGGTCCATGTGTTTTCCCTTCTGTGCCACACATACACCTTACACAAGGAGCTACAATTTGGGGTCAAGAGTTTACTTTTATTTAAGATTTATCTTTTGTGGCTCCCTCAGAAGGAAAATGATTGACAAGTTAAAAAATAAAGCAAGACTATAGTCTCTTTTCTACACAAATTTTATTCACACTCCATTCAAAAATGGAATCTTCTCCAGAGATCAATTTCTAATTTTTCACTGTTTATTTTTTATTATTTTATATCCTTAACTATATTTAAGATTTTCTTTTGGGACACAACTTAATAAAGATATTTTTATTTATATTCATTTTCCTACTTCACTATCGCCTTAATTCATTTTTAGAGTCTTCCCACTCCCTAGTTGAATCCTCTCAGAATCTATTTCTCTGTATAAGATCTCCCTTCATCAAATTCAGGAATTTTAAAGTTTGCAAAATCAGAACAGAATAACATCTTCCAACATGCACTGATTTCTCTCATTGGTTTTTAGTGTCACCTTTCTCTTTAACCTCCCATTGGTCTCATAAAATTTATTGACAGTGTACTCTTTATAGAGTGTTATTTTATGCACAGTTAGCATGACACTCAAAACATTAAAATCTATGATGCCCAAGACAATCTTAAACATGGACACCAGACATTACAGGACTTACACTGCACATTAAGAATGGTTGCAAAGGAAGAATTAATACAGTGTCTTTGAAGTAAAAAAAATTAACAAGAAAAAAAGCCATGGAACGGAAGGGAAAACCAGAAACAGACACACACATGTTTATATATGACAAAATCACAAGGCAACATTCTTGGAGAAAAAAGGTCTTTTCATTACATGATTCTGGATATCCATAGGGGGAAAATAACTCCTGATTCTTAACCCATACTATCAACCAAAAGTCAATTCCTAAGGGACCGCAAATATACACATGAGATAGAAAGCAGCAAAACAACTATAAAAGACAAAACCGAATCTCAGAATAAGCAAAGTTTTCTTAGGACACTGCAAATACTAAGTATGAAGGTGCCCTGGTAAACTGGCTTCTCTTTTTTACAACAAAAATACATTCAAGAAAATTAAGAAGGCAGCCACAGAATGTAAAATATGTGTTTTGAATACCTATATCCACATAAGGACTTGAGAATATCAAGTGCTTATCATCAAGGACATGGAGAATACAACACCCTCATTCACTGCAGGAGGTATCTAAATTGGTACAAGTTTGGTAAAATGTTTGGTAGTATCTAGTACACCTAAATATAAGTTTACTAAACAGCCAAGAAAATATCTGCCAAAAATATGTACAAGATGTTCAATAGCAATGTGCTCCACAAAAACCTAAACCAGGAAAAACCCAAATGTCCATCAATACTCATAAATAAGCTGTGGCATATGCAGTTAATGGAACACTGTGCAGTAACAATTTAAAACTACTTGCAATAATATAGGTAATCATCACAATTATAACATTGAATGAAAAAAGCCACAAAAATCAAAGGTATTGAATAGCTCCACTTACATAAATCTCAAACAGGGGAAAACAAATTTATGGCAGTATAAATCAGGATAGTACTTGCTGGTGACTACCACAGGGTACAATGTGTATTCTTGAGTTATTTTCTTGACCTGCATACTATTACATGGCTGTGTTCACTTTGTGAAAAATCAACATGCTTTGATTTGTGTGCTCATTTGAATGCACGCTATACTTTGGTAAATGATTTCCAAAAATTAAAGGCACCATCTCTATTTGTTCTTTTTAGATACACAGTAGATTTTGACATACTATACATACATGGAATATAACTTATTCTAATTAGGATCTCATTCTTATAGTGGTACATGATATGGAGTTTCACTGGTGATGTATTCATACATGAACATAGGAAAGTTATGTCCAATTCATTCTACTGTTTTTCCTATTCTGATCCCCCTCCCTTCCATTCATTCCCCTTTGTATAATCCACTGAATTTCTATTCTCCAACACCCATTGTGTATTAGCATCCACGTATCGGAGAGAATAGTTGGCCTTTGGTTTGGGGGGATTGGCTTATTTCACTTAGCATAATAGTCTCCAGTTCCATCCATTTACTGGAAAATGCCAAAATTTCATTCTTCTTTATGGTTGAGTAATATTCCATTGTGTATACATACCACATTTTCTTTATCCATTCATTGGTTGAAGGGCATCTAAGTTGGTTCCACAGTTTAGATATTGTGAATTGAGCTTCTATAAACATTAATGTGGCTGTGTCACTATAGTATGCTAATTTTTTATTTTTAATTTTTTAAAATTTGTTCTAGTTAGTTATACATCACAGCAAAATGCATTTCAATTCATTGTACACAAATGTAGCACGACTTTTCATTTCTCTGGTTTACACCATGTAGAGTCCTACCACATATGCAGTTATACATGTACCTAGGGTAATGATGTTCATCTCATTCCACCATTTTTCCTGCAGCCATGTCCCTTCCCCTTTCCTCCCTCTCCTTTGCCAGGACAGTCTTGCCAACCCCCATGGATACTCGGTAGTATGCTGATCTTAAGTCCTTTGGGTATAGACCAAGGAGTGGGATAACTGGATCAAATGGTGGTTCCATTCCAAGTTTTCTGAGGAATCTCCATGCTGCTTTCCATAGTGGTTGCACCAATTTGCCATCCTACAAGCAATGTATGAGTGTACCTTTTTTCCCACATCCTTGCCAACATTTATTGTTACTTGATTTCTTGATAATTGCTATTCAACTAAAGTGCACATCAACAAAAATAGCATGATATTGTCACTAAAACAGACACAGAGGCCAATGGTATGGAATAGAAGACACAGAGAGGAACCAACATAAATACAATTATCTCATACTAAACAAAGGCACCATAAACGCATACTGGAGAAAAGATAGCCTCTTTAACAAATTGCACTGGGAGAACTGAAAATCCATATGTAGCAGAATGAAATTGAACCCCTATCTCTAACCCAGCACAAAACTCAACTCAAAGTGAATCAAGAACCTAGGCATTATACCAGAGACCCTGCACCTACTAGAAGAAAATGTAGGCCCACCTCTCCATCATGTCATCTTAGAAACCGACTAACTCAACAAGACTCCTAAAGCGCAAGAAGTTAAATCAAGAATCAATAAACGGGATGATATCAAACTAAAAACTTCTTCATAGCAAAGGAAACAATCAAGAGCATAAAGAGAGAGCCTACAGAATGGGAGAAAATCTTTGCCACCTGAACCTCCAATAAATCTCCAGGATATATAAAGTATTCAAAGAACTTAACACCAAAAAATAAATAACCCAATCAATAAATGGGCAAAAGAACTAAAGATGTACTTCACAGAAGAATTACAAATGGTCAACAAATACATGAAAACATGTTCAAGATCTCTAGCAATTACAGAAATGCAAATTAAAACCATCCCTACTCACAATGAACATATGATATAGTTTTAAAGTCAGAGAATTTAGAGGAAAACATGAGGATGTTACTAGGCAACACATAACAATTAGTTTCAATTGTTGCATTCAGCAAGTTCCAACATTGGGACCAGTATTTTAGGAGTGATGAAAACATATAAAAAATATAGAAAAATTTTCCCTGATCTTCAGGAGTTTATAACTCAGAGAAAGAGAGGAACAAAGATTTAATTTAACAGACAGAAAGAGAAATAGCAGACATGAAATGATTATAATGCTGGGGCAGCCAACTCTTGCATGTTCCAATAGGTGAGCAATAAGGAATGGGAAGCATAAGGGTCAAGGTATGAAATTATCAAGAAAGACCTCAAGGAAATGGCAAATGTGAGGATGGAATGGAATCAAGAACAGCATCTGAATCCAGTCTCAGGAAAGAGCAATGGGAATGATTCTGGTGAGGGAAATCACTGGGAACAGTGCCTGGTGACAGTGAACAGACTACATTTTCCTGGTTAGGTGGGAAAGGAAAAGCCTTTGGAAAAGAAACCACTGAAAATCAAGATGGATTCTAGGAGGAAAAAAATCACCATCCATCGTTAAAATACCAACATGAAAAATGTTTAAAAAATACATATTTATGCAGGGCACAGTGGGGCACACCTATAATCCCAGTGGCTCAGGAGGCTGCAGCAGGAGGATCACAAGTTCAAAGCCAGTCTCAGCAACTTAGCAAGACCATGTCTCAAAATAAAAAATAAATAATAAATAAAAATGGCTGGGGATGTGGCTCAGGGGTTAAGCACCTCTGGGTTCAATCTCCAGTACCAAAAAAAACAAAAAGAAGACATTTTTATTCCTTCAATATAATATCTATTGCTTTATTCTACAAACTTTTTCAAGTGGGTCACAATACATTACCAAGGAACAAAAGCTTCCATAGTGCTGCAACCAATATTCCTTAAGAATAAAATAGATTAGAAAATACCAGCATGCCCTGCAAAGACCTTAGCAGAAACTTATATAACTATTACAACTGATCCTGCAGCCAATGGCTGGGATTAGTGGGGAGAAGCATGTGGAGGCAAGATGAGGCACCAATACAGTGGCCAGCTCTTCATGCTTGCCCTTCATTTCATTTTGTGACTTAGCAGTGTTTCATGAAATCTCTGATACTGTGGTGTGTGTATATATTTTGCATGTATATGTATACTGGGTTGAAACATAAAATGCATTTCTTTTTGTAGCCTAGTAAATAAAGCTTGAAAAACATTCCTCTAGAGGCGGAGTTCTGCAGAATTTATTTGAACAAAAAAAAGGGTTAATTAAGTCTGCCCCAGAGAAGATGAAGTGACAATGAGGTGCACAGTAAATGAGTGAGCAGCCAGGCAGTGTTAAGTCTGTACTCAGAGGATATTGAGAGCCACCAATTTGTGCTTAAGTCTTAGAGTTATTTACTTCTCTCTGGATGGCCTGTTTCCCAGAGGTTTCTCAATCCACTGTTCCTTTTGATAATACCAAATGAGCCTCTAATTTAACCACTGTCTAAGTTCAATTCTTTTAGCATGATGAGTCTAGCAAAATTTGAGACTTTTGTTATTGGATTCATTTATATTCCACCTGTTTAAAGTAATGTTTGTTTTTAAAACTGTGTTCCATAAACTGTGGCAGATAAACATATGCTACCTACCTAGCCTTGCTTAAGAAGAGTCAGATAATGAAACTGGGTCAGAACTGTGAGAGTCTACTCCTTAAAATTATCCTATCATTTGTGGGATACAAATGGAGGCCATTTTATTAAATGAAATGTCAGATGATGCAGAAAGACAAATTCTGTGTGTTCTTTCTCATATTTGGATATTTTTAAAAAATCCAATGGGATGTCAATAGTGATTGCAGAGGTTAGGAAGGATACTCGAAGAGGGGGATATAGGGAGGCTGGATAACAGGGACCTAAACAGGTAGAAATGGTAAATGCAATATTCAGTAGTGTGATTATCACTCGCAAACCTCTTATATATCTTACGAGGAACTAGAAAAGCTTGAATGCTAAAAACACAAAGTAATGATAAGGAAATGGACACAATTGCCCTGATTTGATGAGTACATGTCATATACAAGTATTGAAATATCTCATTGTACCCCATAAATATGTTCCATTACATATTTATGCTAACCAAAAATTTTAAAAATGTTAAGGGAGATAAAAACTACTCTGATTTGGTCACTCTACATGGTATATGTGTATTGAATTATCACACTGTACCCCTTAAATCTATACCAAATAGTTTTAAAATAAATTAATCATCTTAGTAGTTATCATGTTTCTACATAATTTTCACTGTACAAATTTAGCTCTAGTGAGACTAATGGATATTTTATGATAGTCTCATTAATGATGTTGACATAAAGCTAAGAAATGGTAAAATTACTTCACATACAGCAATTTTGTTCTATGTTAATTTCCTACTCCCTTAATGTTTTGCACCATTCATTTATAATCACATAAAATTTCCCAACCCCTTCAAATTTTATAGCATTAAATTAAAATCCAATAAGCAGCCCCTACCTATGTACCCACTCTCATCACTTTAAATTAAATGGAAAATCCCCTAGGAACCCAAGGTTTTATGCAGTAAAAGCATTCCAATCAGCCTCACAAAGCCTTTATTGTGGGACGATCTCCATTAACAGTTAAAGAGCTACTTAAATACATGAATATATGTTTTCTTTATAAAAGTGTATCCAAGGAGAGAGAAGACTTCCATTCATTCTGAAACCTGGTGACCTGATGGAGGCAGGAACAGAACATCTCAGGTGTATATTCCCTTCCTGTTCTGCCTATGTCTGCTCCTCCCCATTCTCCATGGTTTTGTGATTTCCGACACCCTCCCGCTACCACATCCTATTTTCTGCTGTGGCTAGTTTAAGTCATGCTTGTCTCAGGTTACATGTTCCAGAATTACTCTGAAGTCTTTTGAAATGGGTTACTATACTAGGAAAAGGGAACTGAAAACTTTAAAGTCCTGTCAGATGATCTATAGTCTCTATGCCAGCAAGGTCATGTATTAATTGCTTACTAATTGACCAATCATATTATTGATGAAGTGTTCAAAGCAGCTGAGAAATTCATCCCAAATAGCTGTGTGGATATTCTGGAGTAACTATTGTTACTGCCCAGGAAGAAAATGGGCTGCATCTGCATTAAAAGGATAAACAGAAGTGACTGGCGCCACTGCTTTCATATCAGCCTCCCTGGTCAAGCTCCCTGGATTCCATTACAGATACCATGAGAAGATGGTGGAATTTTGCTGTTGATGAGATGTGCCCCACTGAGTTACACTGCTTGTGATCATTCCTAAATCTGCATGTTCCACTTCCTTCTATATGCTACTCAGGAAGGGTTTCCTTTTGTCCATCTCATCATCAAACCAGCTGCCCAGGACTCTATCAAAAGGCAACCTGCTATTTTTAGATGGGGACTCTCCTTTCCCATGTACTCTGTACATGTGGACAATGAACTGGACACAGGACAGGTGAGAAAATTTCAAAGGAGGAACTTGGCAGCTAGAAAAAAGGCAGAATTGGAGCCAGGTGTCCTCGGTCAACCCATTTGAACTTCCTAGGCCTTAGCTCCCCAATTTGTAAAATGTGACAAGAATCAAGAAAATTCTCTTCTATACACAGTTGGGTAACAGAGATTTATGGCAACATGCTTTACTCAGACATATCCAGTTCAGAGTGCCTATTCAACACTGGGCTGCTCTAGTTTATTCTCCCACCGGATCATCAGAACCAGCCCTGATCCTTGAGAAAGTCTATTTCTTCCTTCCTAAATTCCAAGTCACTACTTCTCTGTCCTGAAAGAAAATAAAAATCCCCATTTTGCTTCCCAATCTTAGATTGGCAGTATCCCTGGATGCTTCCCATTATCTTACTTTCTGATGTTTTTTTCCCTCAGAGATGCAACTAAATTCATTTGTCCTGAACTATGCCTGAAATTTTAGTCACTCCCCTCAATATATGCCCTCTTGACACCTTAGCTTAAACAGCTAACCCAGTAGTGGTTGGCAAAATAATGTCCCCACCTCTACCTCAACCCACACCTGCATCCTCATCTCCAGAACCTGTTTCTTATATGGCAAAAGGGACTTTGCAGGTGTAATTAAGGATCTTGAGATGAGGAGATTATCCTGGATTATCTGGGTGGGCTCAGAATCATCAGTAGGGTTTTTACACAAGGGACCAAAAGAGTCTAGATTGCAGAAGGAGGTCTGATCATGGAAGCAAAGGTTAGAGTGATACCATTGCTAGAAGAAAGCCACAACCAAAGCATGCAATCAGCTTTGAGAAGGTTGGAAGGGCTTCATTCCATCCCTAGAGCCTCCAGAAGTAATGTAGCCCTGCCAACAAATTGATTTTAGGACTCCTGACTTCCAGAACTGAGAAGTAATGTATGTGTGTTGTTTCAAGCCACTAAGTTTGTAGCAACTTGTTAGAGCAGCCCCAGGAAACTCAAACACCCTCTCAGACTGCTCTAGGTACCACCATCCCCAGGCTGCTTAATGCCAGATACCCTGGTTCCTTTCTTTCCTTGTTCCTTCCAGTAAGTGTTTAATGAAGACCTCCACATACTAGCTCTACCATCAGTACTAAATAATGAGCAACACAAACATTGTCTCTATGTTCATGGAGCTGACACTCCAGCAAAAAATTCTGACCTGAAACTATAGGTACAAATGTGATGAGACCTACAAAGGAAGCACAGAATGCCCATGGGCAGATGGTGGGGACTGGGAAAGGCCCCTATCTAATCTGTGAAGGGAGGAAGTTTAAGCTAAGACCTAAAAGACAAGGAGCCATTAGGCTTGAGAAAAGAGACCAGCAGTCAGCAATGTGCTTTTTGAGCAGTGAAAAGGTGAGCGAAGAGGAAAGGCAGAGGAGAAGGCAGAGGCCCAGGAAAGCAGAACTTGTGGGCCATGGCAATGTTTTACTAGTTTTTACTTCGGCATAAGGAGAGAGGTTTAAACAGAACAAGGATATCTGAAAATGTCTGGCTCCTGAGACAATATCAGGGAAGTGACTTCAGGACACAAGGACAAATATTGTGTTCAAGCCTTTGCGGTTCTGATTCAAGGTGCAAATATTCTTCAGGAAAAAGTACATATTAACCTACAGCTATGTGATCAAGTTTATCAGAAACAATTTCATCTCTCAGTGAGCTGACCACTGAGCAGTTCCACAAGGAAGGGAGGCAAGGCTGAGAAAAATGTGTGGAGAATGGAGTGAGCAGTCAGCTGAGACAGCCTCCAGGGACTGAGCCAAACAGGACCTTAACCTGAGAGGGAGGCTGCTCACCAGTGGCCCCAGGTCTTGTGCATTCAGGGACGGGCAGGCCAGAATAAACCAATTCACATTTGCCATTGGATGGGCCTTTAGATGGCTGGGCTCTCCGCTTTACCCTGGTATCCACCAAGCAAAAAACCCCGGGCTCAGACTATGACTTCAGGCATGCAGCGAAGTGTGCCGGGCATGCCTCCTAAAACACAGAGGGGCAGCTGAGGACAAGGCCACTGGCTCCTTAGGCAGGCTCTTCCCTCCTGCACGTCTCACTGCTGGCTATGTTCTCAGTGGAGAAGAACCTAAATTGGAAACAAATTCCCTCAGATTTACTTTTATTAGCCTTTAAAGCAAACATCTGCTGCTAGTCCCTATCAAACAGTGAAATAGAAAACTGACAAACGTATTTTGACCCAGACCCTGAGACTGCCATTGACCTCTCCCATAGACAGGTTAAGTCTTGTATGTTCTGGTCCATATTTGGTGACATGGCTCTGACCTCACCAGGCACATAGATCTTAAGGAGAACAACACACCATTTAGCACATAGCAGATGCCAAAAAAAAAAAAAAAAAAAAAAAAAAAAAAAAAAAAAAAAAAAAAAAAAAAAAAAAAAAAAAAAAAAAAAAAAAAAAAAAAAAAAAAAAAAAAAAAAAAAAAAAAAAAAAAAAAAAACCCACATAAAATCATTCATTATTGACCCCACAGGCACTTTACCCAACTTTAACCCAAAGCAGAAGTTTGCTACCTTACAATTTAGCATAGATATGAAGTTTAGAAAATGCAAATTAAATCCGTGTATATAAAGAAGCATGAACCCTCAAAAATTATTTTTAAAAGCCTATGTCTTTTCATAGCAATGAAGACCAGACACAAATGCATATTTCTGCCCCATAAGCAATCAACTATGTTTTGTATATTTCAATAGTTCTTCGAAATCGAGGTTTTAGGCCTGTGAAACTATAAGGAATTTTCTCAATGTCAGTCATGTCCTTAACCCACTAAAGTATTATTTCAATTTTGTAGGAAAAAAGTACCTGATGGATCTAAAGTTCATTCAAGAATTGAAAAGTGCATGGGGCTGGGGGCAGTTAACTACAATGAGTTAATAATGTCCTCTTAATACCAGGAATATCCTTAGTCAGAGGACAGTGACATTCTAATCCCTATAACTCTTGATTAAACAGAGACCAGAATATTAGTTTTCAGATGGGAAAATCACGTATAAGCAATAAGGTGAGAGTTCCTGACAATTAAAGTTACTTACAAAAACTGTAGCCGGGCACAGCGGCTCAAGCCTGTAATCCCAGCACTTAGGGAGGCTGAGACAGGAGAATTGTGAGTTCAAAGCCAGCCTCAGCAACGGTGAGGCGCTAAGCAACTCAGTGAGACCCTGTCTCTATATAAAACACAAAATAGGGCTGGGGATGTGACTCAGTGGTCGAGTGCCCCTGAGTTCAATCTCCAGTATCAAAAAAAAAGAAAAAGAAAAACTGTACAGTCACTTAACCCAGAGGTCTTAAAAATTTCATCCGCTTGTATTGGTTTGATGTAACCATGCCTAGAAGCTGTTGCAGAGAAAAAAAGACACTTTGAGCTTCCATTGTCACCACAGGGCTCTCTTTCTAGTCATAACCAAGCAGAACACAAAAGCATGATCTCCCAACAACGTCACAAACTCAGAGACACGCCGCCATAGGCTGAGGCAGTTCCTTTCGGCAACACATGAACTGTTGGATCAGATCACAAGAGACCACAGCACAAAGCTTTGCTGCTGTGAAATGGTCAACTTTAAACACCAAGGACACATTTCTTCTACCCTGTCACTGATTTAAGCAAAAGAAGTACACTAAGATTTTCCTCCATCCTCAGGAAAGTGTGTTCAGCTATCCCAGTTTAAAGCAGAGGTTCCTGAGGCCAGAGCCAGGTTGCTCAGATGCACCAACACATACAAATGCAGAATGCTTCCATTCCATGGCAACCAAAAACAGAGTCTGGAAGGCTTTTAAAATCGTAGAGCAGAATGCCTGCAAATTTAAATTCATGACTTACTTGCTGCTGGTGGAATTCATCCCATGTCCAGAATCATCTACTGAAACAGTCATTTACAAAAACAAGCCAGCACACTTTATCATCTGCTCAAGCAAGAGACAAGCTCCAAGGAAGGGGGTCTGTAGACAGCAACTTCTATGGGGCATGTGTAAGGACCAGGACAGTTGTGTTCAGTCAGGTCACTAGTCCTCTGACAGAATAACGAGCCCTGTGTTTCCAGGCAGAGATGCCAACCTTGCCAAAGTTGCCTCTCTCAGAAGGAAGCATAACAGTGTTCCTGCTGGGCAGCCAGGCAAGCAATCCTCAACTTTTCCACTCATTGGTAACAACATGAAGTGTACTGCAAATGCTAAATGCATTTCAAAACATAATCCAAGTTCAGCTTCATGCCTCAGAAAGCATTACTTAAGAAATGGAGAGAGGAAAAGAAAATTAATATGTCCTATACCCCTACTACATGCCAGGCACTCTGCTGGACCTTTTATATAATTTACTTAATACTGATGATGCAACACAAGAATTACTCTTGTAATTCTTGCAAGAATTACTCTTCCCAATCCCATGTTAGAGATAGTATTTTTCCACAGATGAAGTAAATGAAAGACAAAATAAGTTAAAATACTAGTGTCCATAAAGGTAGAAAGTAGCGTAAGTAGGAACTGCACTAGGAGCCCTGCCCTTTCTACCACCTCATGCTTTCTTCTAGCACCTTCCACCCACCAGACTTCCTGCCCCTCATTCCATTGCACATAATCCTTAGAATGGAACCAGGATGGGGAGACAGTGTCCCAGCTGTAAAACTTCTGGAATGGAACTCTATTTCTGTCTTTTTAAATTATGTGCCATTGGATAGGTCATTTAAATTCCTGTCTCATGCTGAAACTTTGTGCATTAGAGTAAGGTGAGAATAAAAAGAAAATATATTTAAAGTACTTGAAAATTATAGATTCCAATGTGAGGCAATGTTTCCACAAAACCACTGAAAGACCAGATGTCTTTCACCAGTTCCTTTACCATGCAGACAGCAGGGTACAAGAGGAAGCTGGATTCTAGTATGCCCTTCAGAAGAGCAGCCAGGTTATCTGCTTTCCTTCAACTCTGGAAGTAATAAAGAGGAACAGAAATCCTTTTCACACACTGGCAATGTTTCATTCATTTCTCCACTGCAAAAGTCCCAGATCAACTGGAAAAACTTTTAGATGATGACTCCAATAGCTGAACAGGACAACCTATCTTGACCCATACTGCCTACTATTCATGCCCTTACGTAGCCTCTTCCCACAGTGAAAATAGGTTGGTCTTGTGACTCACTGTAACCTATAAAACGTGGCAGATGTGACACTCTGTTCCCAGACTAAGAATTAAAAGGGTTTCAAAGTTTCCATGTTTATCCTGAGCAACCATGTAAGCAATCTTGATGGAAAGACCACGTGGAGAAATGATAAGGGGAGAGAGGGAGAAACCCAGCTGTTCATCAACCCAGCTGAGCCCAGCATTCCAGCCATCCTCCTGGAAGCATCGGATGTTGAGTTGGCCACCTTGGATACTCCAGTCCAGCTGAGCCCTCAAATGACTGCATCCCAGACCAGGTCATGAGGAGAAGACCAGATAAATCCAATCAACTCACAGAAATGAGAGATAATACCACAGTAGTCATTTTAAAAACTAAGCCTAAGAATTGTTCGTTATGTAGGAACAAAGGAAGAAGAAAAGAAAAGGGATAACTGTCATCTCTGAATTCTACTATATGCTCCACCCTTCACATACATTATTTAATCTTCACTACAACTATTTGAGATGAGCATAAGGATGCCAATTTATATATGAGGCTGAGTGAAATTAAATCATCCAAAATCAGGTGGATACAGACATACTGGTCTCTGTCAAACAGTTGAGTATTAGGTTGAATAAGGGGGGAAAATGTGTTACTCATTAATTACTTATTTTAAACAATATAAATGGAAGCACTGTGTTACAATTAAAAGAGCTTTAGGGGCTGGGGTTTTGGTTCAATGGCAGAGTGCTTGCCTTGCACATGTGAGGCACTGGGTTCGATCCTCAGCACCACATAAAAACAATAAATAAACAAAACAAAGATTTTTTTTTAAAAAAAAGAGCTTTAGACTAGGAGCCTGGAAATGTGAATTTAACTCCTGACCTCATCACCAGCTGTATGAAACTGAAAAAGAAATTTAAATCCCCAAAGTTTCCTTTCATAAAAAAAGGAAATACGTTCTTAGAATTTTATGGTTGTTGTGGGATCAAAATGAAATATTAGATAAAAAGGACTTTTCAAAACAAGAGAAAAAATGTCCTATACAAATGTGAAGAAATGTTCAGTGAACTTGAATTTTCACCATTTTATAATTAACCACTGAAGCAGCCAGTTACAAACTATGTGTATTTTCTTGTCTCTTTCCAGGAAAAATGTTCATATAAATACTGCTTTGTCTCCAGAACTTTTGAGCACATCACTTTTTGAAGAAATGCAAAATAAACTCACAGAAAACTATTTAATACAATACCTCATTATTAATATTTTTAGAAGAAAAACTATAAAAAGTATAAAACCACTAGTTTTGAGGGAATAGCTACATTTCTCCATCCTTGTGATCCACTAACTCACTGATGGTAGTTTTGTTCCTGAAGGAGGGAAAAGGTGTTAATGATGACTGACTATAGGGAATGTGTATACTCACAGTCCTGAAGCAAGCAAACGGAAGTCTCCTATGTGTATATTCATTCTTTATTTCCACCCAGTTTGTACCTTATTCCTTGTATTCCACCATGCCTTCTTAGATTATGCAGCAACATAAGCCCCTGAATTCTGGCTAGCCAAATAACCACAGCTAGACAGCTATGCTGGATCCCCCACAATGTCCATCTATAGATGTCAGTGTATGAGACATGGCACACACATGACCACTACTTTTACAAAGGAGTGATTTTACAATAATATAGTAAATTTATCCAAGGTAGAGAGCCAAACAAAGAATTTATGCATCAGCATGAACTTCTTCTGCCTGAAGTACTCAACACACTCAAGGACAATAGTATATATCTCTGTAGCACAAGTTAATTTAATAGGACACAAGTGGGCAGAAATCTTTCAAGCAAAAGCACAAACACATACAAGTCAGGGTTTTCAAGGCCATGTGAAATGCAGATAAGCAATATGGCAGGACAATAAAAAGGATTCAGATATTTTATGGAAGTGCAAACAATAAAGGAGAAAAATATTCAGAAATAGTACTAATGACCACCACTACTTTGAGTCATTTGTAAGCTACCAAATACATGAACAGAGTTGTAACAAGTGTAGGCATGGAAAGAAGCAAATATAGAGGCTATACTAGTTACTAATTAAGCAGTTCACTTCATTTATTTTCATAAATATGTAAGGAAACTGGGAAACTTACCATAAGTACTCTGATGAACAATTCAAGAGGGAAAACACAGATCAGCTTTTCATTTTATGCTACTGCTTTACTCCACTGTCTACTTTTAAAAGTGTTAAGAACACTACTCAAAAACATAGAAAATAATTATGGAAAAAGAAATCATTATTTTATATAACTTATATGAATGACGAGGCAGATTATGACTTCATGTCCATAGATAAAGCAGAATGTAAAGATTGTGAACAAATCTATACACCAGTTCTTGCAGATGAGACAGACAAATGATGAGTTCCAACATGGTGTGCTGAAATTCTTTGTATCGCTAGGAATGAATAAACTCAAGAGAGCTGGCAGAAACATTTGTGTAATCTTTATAGTGTGCCCACTGTCCTTTCCGATAAAGTTTCTCAGGATGAGTTAAACAGGAAAAAGTGCACGTAAGCCAAAGAACCAGATTCTCCATAGCAGGATGTAGAGTCAGTTTCATGTTGCATACCCTTCCTTCCTGGACATATACTGGCCACACCACAGTGTGGATGGTGCTCAAGACTGCACAGGGCCACTTAGGGCAATATTATACCTGACACGTTGCTTGACATAGTTGAGTTGTGTTTTCAGTATTTTATACTGAGAAAGCATTTTGACTGTATAGCGATTACCACAAAAGGGACATGTCTACATAGACATTCCTGTCTCCTTGGGTTCTGAGTACTCTCAGAGTATCTCATGATCTTTGGTGATCATGCAGAGGTAAAGAAGTTCAGAAATCCAATCAGAGTTTGCTACCTGAGGCTCCTAATGTAAACATTTCAAAAATGTGAGCCATTCTTGATTCCTTTATCTTTGTAATCCTTTTGTCATCTGGCCATTCACAGTTGAGTGTAGGTTCTTGTACCCTAATATCTAATAGGTCATTAAATCTGTCTCTTCCTTCCCATTCACATGCTCACCAACAAATTCAAGCTTCATCACATCCATCTAGACATAGCCAAAGTCCCCTATCATTCCCTGTTCAGATCCATCCTATGCACCATTTGCAAATTTATGTTCCAACACCAGCCAACCCAGTATTGCTTGTGACTCAAAATAAATCACTGCTAACAACATTTCCCAAAATAGGCTCCACAGACAACTCTCCTCCCAAGGAGCTCCATTAAAAACAGATTCAGCAATCAAAACTATTTAGGAAAAGCTCTTAGACATTAATAATGTAGGTTAGGATATTATACTCTCTAAGAAATTCCACAGGAGATAACTGCAAAAAAACTTATCCCAGTTTTTCTCAGGTTTTCAACCACAGAAACTTATTTTAATACTCATACAATATCCAGTAGAATTAATGTTCCAGAAAGCTGCATCTTAGGAAATGCTGCCCCAGAGTAAAGTCCAAACGGCTTAACATATAGGCTACAACTTTTATCAAGGGGTCCTGCTACTACTACACCTTCAGAACTCCCCTTTCAATGCTGCTCATGTCCCTGTATAAGCTCAGGCCCTCTGCTGACTGATAGATCACTCTTTCCTGCTCCTCATGTCTAAATCCTGCTGGGGTCAGTCCCTGTTCTCCTTCCCAGGTCTATCCTAACCTCACTGTCTCATCTATCATCCCATCTTCCAACACTCTGCTGCACTTATTTTTCTGCACCAGCTCCACACTAAGGGTTTTGGTATTTTGTATGATAACACCTCCTTTCTCCACCTAAATTGTAAGCTCTAGGGGGAATTTGGATTAGATAACTAGTTTTATAACTAGCTCACAACTATTCACATTTTATAACTAATTGCTATAAATTCATGAAACCCAGAATAAGATCCTATACTGTGCAGGTACTAAATATCTTTTCATGAAAATAAGGTGGGATGCTGCAATTGTGTCAGTGTAGGAAAAGGAAGGGGGCAGCATGTTAAAATAGAATGAAATTCTCAGAGTAGCAATAATTTAGCAGAGTGGGTCAGGGGTGTCTGCAATGCTGCACCAGGATTCTAGAATGTCTACAAAAGCATCCCCAACACCAAAACATCAAATGAGTAAGCACAAGGCCATGTGCACCAAACCCAATTCAAAGGGAATTGCCCAGTGGAAAAAAAAAGATTGTCCTGGATAAGATCAAAGGCAGAATACAGTGGTTCACAGGAAGAGAAGAAAAGAAGTGTCAGGCCTTTTGGAGTATGTTAAATCCCAAGTCAGATAATTTGCTAAATCCTAATACAGTAAGTTTCCTCTCTTCCTTCCTTTTATTCACCATTTATTAAATTCTTACTAGGTGTCAAACGCTAAGAAAACAGCAACAACAACAATTGGAAATGTCTCAGGGAAAAATTAAGATAAACTGAATGAGGCATGGAAGAAAAAAGGCTCTATCTCAAAGTCCTAGGAAAAGGAAGGAGCAATTTTATGCTGTTTGTGAACACAAGGATGAGACAGTCTAAAATAAGTCTTGTCTAAAGGCTGTCAAGAGCAGTAAGAGGGCAGAACATTCAATGTTTGACTTCTTTGGTTTACTGGTTTGAGAACCAATGACTCTGTCTTGCTAAATTGAGTTCAGTGTTAAGACTACTGAATGCTGGTAGCAATCACTCTTCTAAGCCCAGTCCATTGCCTAACACATGGTGGGCACCTAATAAGTCAGTTGAGTCAACTATTGAATGCAGAAGCAGGAAAGGAGACCTTCTGCCTGTATTTAGAAATACTATTTGGCTGCAACTTTTTACACTGTAATTCCTTTACACTGGAACACAGTGGAGGGTGGGCTGTAAATCTCCATCTATACCTTCTTGAGTTAACTCACACTTCCCTTAGAAATACTAAAGATTAAAATTCACATGCAAATCAAAGTATTAGATTTAGATAGCCCCAGGTGATTCCCTTTTCATGTAGTAGTAATTCAGCCAAATTCAAGGCGCCTATAAAAAAAAGCACCATGACAGATTTTTGCATGAACAGTCTATTTTATACAATCTCAATAGAAAAATAAGTGAAGAGAGTAATAGTTGATTTGGGTCATCTGTCAGAAGGAGGTAGAGAGAGCGACAGTACAGTGTTAAAAGCTTAACAAATTCAACAAATAACAGAAACAAGAATCCAAGTAGTGACTAAGAGGAAAAACATGGGGGTCAGGGACAGGAGCACAATCTGAGAGAAGGCAAGTTTACCCAAATTTTAATCAGGTAAACTGTGTGTTGTATGCTCAGTCTGACCACAATGCCAGTTAGCTGAGCTAATTTATCTTTACTAAAAATTCTGCATTTACTACTTAGCATGTGCACACATGCAAAAGTTGCTAGGAATTAAATGAGGGGAAAAATGTTGGTAGCTTAAATTTCATGTCATAGGAAAATAAAATCACAAAATTGAAGATAATGTGGTCTTTAGACTAATAGAGCCTTACAAGGGAGAAAATACATTTTTCCCTGGAGGCATTTGCAATGGAAATGAACAAAGAATGGAAAAAGGAAGAACAAATTTCTCAGTGGCTGTTTAACAAGGGCCCATCTTTCCTCGTTCTCACTTCTATAATGCTGTGAATAGTGTGGGGTCTCAAGAGACTGTTGAACCTAATACAACTCTGGATAGCACAGTTAATAAAGAATCACATTCAAGATCTACAAACAATTCACTTAAAACATAAGAGAAACCCATTTGAGGTAGGCTTATCTGGTAGGATAATGCTGCACTTTGCATGTTCTATTATATTATTAATATATTAGTATGATGCTTAAGTTTATACCTTATATATCTCTATAATGGAGACAATAATATCAATCTCACAGATAAAGACTTTATATGAAGTCCAAAGATGTGAAAAAGTCTAAAGATGTAATTATAGTATTTGTCTGACACACACCAGGGTTTCATAAGTGACAGGTACATTTGTTCAATGTTTCTCATTATTATGCTGTTACTTCTTAGGTCAACCTTCATTTTTGCATCCCTTGCAGCCCAGCATAGAGCCTTTCACAGGCATTTAGTGAACTGAATGTTAACTGAAACTTTCTAGGCTTACCTTGTAAACTAAAATGTTTTCTCATTGACTGACACCTAGGCAGGTAGCATCTGTCACACTGTGGAGGGCTCATGCTCCCTCTGAAAGTGGCTATAATTGCTTTAAAGTATAACTTCCTTACAATGGTTATTCTCTGCATGGTGCTGGGAGGAAGTTCAGAGATGAGGTTAATATGAAAAAGGCCACCTTATCCATCACAAAGCAACATGAAAACATCAGAAAACCATAGCCACTGAGATCTGTTGGATTTCTTGTTTGTTAAGCACTACTAAGCCCTTAATGTTTGTTAGATTTACTCTTAACATTTTATAAGTGCACATAATTTTTTTTTGTAATTTACAGATGAGGAAATAGGTTAAAGAGAGTAATAATCCTGCCCAAAATCAAATCAATTGCGGATGATAAAATCAGGCTGTGAGTCCAGGTCTCTATGAATTCCAAGTTTGAACTCATAACCACCAGCCACATTACAGGCTCTCTTAGCAACACTGAGTTACTAAACATCCATCTACCGTGATGCCAGTTTTACTCATAGCACTACACTGACTTATGTTCAATACTTTTCAACACAATAAAAAATGATTTGTTTCTTTTCCTATCATCTCTTCCCACCTGCCAGGTTACCTGAAAATCTAAGTACTGGCATCCTCCTTGAAGCACCTTGTTATGTCCTGTCTACTAATATGAAAGATTCACACTTAGAGATGAGTGACAAATTCACAGGGGTTGTTTATTTAATGCATCGCCACCTACTGTCTGAACTGAAGGGATACATAAAAACTGAGTTTACCTTAGAAAACTTTCTCGGTTTCTCTTAAGAGAGTGGAAGAGTTAATTCCCAGGATGTAATCCCAGCCCTCACAGCTGCCCCTGCCAACAACACTGTACTATTCCATACAACAGGAAATTCTCTCAAACACCTGCATCCTGCCTTTAAACCAAATCAACAGGTACCCCAAAGGGTGAAACTTTCAGGTATCTGAAAGGAGACTATGGTTAAGCAAGAAATGGTACAATTATGCCTTTGAAGCAAGGAGGATGTCTCTAAAATAGCACCTCAGCAAATTAATGAACAATTAATGGGAAACTAGATTAGGGGATAGTGGAAAAGACAGACAACCCTGCTCCAAGAGGACACTAGCTATCAGTGTAGCACCCACAGCTTTCCCTGCTAAAATTTCTCATGTTAAATTAAAAAATCAGAGTATGCCTAAAGCTAGAATCAATCCCACCTGTTTGTAAAGTCATTTCAGAGTCCAAAGTTACTCAAGTCCCCTTAGAAAAGAGCTACCACTCTCACTATGGCCAATTTTACTTTCTAAATAGAAAACAGATGTCTTTATGTTCTTTTCATTGACATACAACCAACCTAGAGACATAAGTAAACTAAAATTTTATAACATTTATGAATGAAACTAATCCCGAGGAATGTCAAATACAGAATATAGTTATAGTGTCACCAATCTGAAAATCCAAAATGCTACAAAAATGCAAAATGTTTTGAGCACAGACATGATGCCAACAGGCAGAAAATTTCACACTTGACCTTCCTGTGATGGGTTGCAGTCAAAACATAGATGCCCTGAACATATTCTATGAAATTACCTTCAGGGTATGTTTATAAATTATATATAAAATAAATTATTTTCATATTTATATTTGGGAACCAGTCTCAAGGTATTTCATTATGCATATGCAAGTACTTATTTAAAAAGAAAACATCTAAAATCCTAAGCACTTCTGACCCCAAGCATTTGTAGTGTTATGGTTTGGATATGATGTGTTCTCCCAAAGCTTCTGTGTTAATGCAGGAATATTAAAGTGAATGATTAGATTATGAGAACTGTAACCTAGTCAGTCCATCCTGGTTTGAATGGACTAACTAGGTGGTAACTGTAGGCAGGTAGGGTGTGGCCAGAGGAGGTATATCATTGGGGGATGCCCAGGAAGGGTTCATCTATCTTGTGGCCCCTTCGCCCTTCTTCCTCCTTTTTTCTCTTTGCTTGGCTGCCAAAAATAAAACTGTGTTCCTCTACCAGGCTCTTCCACCATGATGTTCTGCCTTGCTGTGGGCCCAGAACAATGGACTCTGCTGACCATGGGAAAAACCCTGGAACCATGAACCAAAATAAACTTTTCCTACTCGGAGTTGTAATTGTTGGGTGTTTTAGTCTCAATGATTCAAAGCTAACACATTAGGTAAGAGATATTCAATGTAGAATAGTTTTGAGTAAACAAACTCTAGAAAAAACCTATACATCTATGAGTTGCCATGAAGTCGCATGATATGAAACAATAAAAACCTCTCAGAATATCTCTAACTTTCATCATGATGAACCTTATCCTGTGATTCTCTCCTTGGCTTATATGTTATCCAGGCAAACCCAAAGCCAGCACTTAGGTCTAACAACTTATACCATCTTGTTTACAAAACTTCAGAATGCTATACAAGTATAGTAGCATAGTATCTGAGATGCCAACACAAATTTCTAACTGTTACCTGTCTCATTCTAGAAACTATTTCTAAAGGGAAGTCATACATGATACTCACAATGAAGTCAGAGAAGGGCTGCCCTGCACCCAGCATGTTTAAGAAGCAGAGAAAGGGAACAAACCTACATGGAGCTCTACTGTACTAGCTCCCTATAAATTATGTATCAAAAAAAAAAAAAAAAAAACAGAGAAACTGCCATTTATCCATGTGTGATATGCCCAGTTTCCAAAGTAATGGGTAAAAATGCTCAAAACCTCAATTGTCTTCATTATGGCTCAGACAAGGCACACAAACTCATTTTCTTATGCTCCAAGTACAGAAAATTGCTTCACTTCTCAAGTAAATATATGCTAGAAACTTGTGGATATCTCAAGAATGCTTTGTAGCTAAAGAAAGTAACATCATTGCCTACTCATTTTGCTTAATTTGCTAGTCTCCCAGCAACTTTGTGCTAACACTTTCATCCCATTTTAGATCCTAGGATAAGGCAGTAGTCCAGAGCCCTGGAAAGCCTCCACCTCCAAGAGCCAGCAGCTCACTGGGCCACCAAGGTTGCAGGACGGAGTCTCTTCCTAGGATGCCTTCCTACTAATATACCCGTTACATGCATTTCACTTATCTTCTCCAAGTTACATTCCAGTAACTAAGCTTCATAAGCTTCTTCCGAATTGTTTATTCTGTGTTTTAAAGCTCCATCAGCTGTTGGGATGATTTGCAACATTCTCTTTCTTTTTGGTTAAGCAGGATTGGTGAGCATTACTGGACCTTGAGGTGGAATCCCTGCTATTTAAAATTCTTGCTGCTGGGATTAAAGGAGATAATGCCTGTGAAAGCTCTTTGTAAACTGTAAAGTCCTAATCAAATGGAGTGTGCTGTTATTATATTAACTATCATAGCCATAATCACAATGCAGCTGTAATGGTGACTTTAAAATACTGGTACACATTTGGGCCTCCTCTTTGCTTCATTCCCACCCCAAGGCCTACATTGATGTCCAACATATGGAAACCCTTCAAAGAAATTCTGTTTGAATGAATAAATGAATGACTCAAAAACATCCCATGATTTCCAAAAATACCTGCACAGGCAATAATAATAAAAATAACAACAACAACAACAACTAAGCAGGACAACTTAAAATACTCTGCCACAAAAACAGTGCTGGGAAGAAATACTGCAAGCCACAATTTTTCTAAAAATAATTCTTTTGATAATGAAATCTAGTCCTTTGCAGTAAGGAGAGGAAATGATGGAGTAAATGCAGACAGGAATTCATATCAGTCCAGAAAATCTGTGTAATTATGATAGCTTGGAGAAGGAGACTGCCAAACCAGAAAAAGGAAGGAGTGCTGCAATGTGAGTGGGATTTAAATGAAAAATCACAAAATAAGCAATGGTCACCCCCAAATAAAGCATCATGAGAGCAGACCTTTTTTTCCTAACCTGTGTCTTTCTAGGTGTGGAAATAACAAACTGTATGTCTTAGGAGGGAAGAGACACTGAGCAGGAAAGAGAAGCAACTAAAGACCAGATATTAATACGAAAGGATTTATTTCATCTCTGGAAATAAATCCAGAAAAATGCTTCTGTGAACATTTGCAAGAATAGTTCTGGGTACTAAAGGGGTGATCTCCTTTAGATGCCTATCTGTAAAGAGGGGTGTAGGAGTAAATGGAGGAAAATTAAAAAGGAAGTGGCAGCTGCCATGAAAAGGGATCTCTTTTATTTTATCCAACTTAACAGAAGCCTCAAGGATGGAAAGAAATGCCAGGGCAGCTACGAGTTACTCAGAAGAAAAGCAAATGCCTGCTTGGTGTTTAACCCCAAGAGATGAAAATAACCTAAACAGCTCCTTTTCTCTAAGGAGGGGGTGGAGGTGGGGCCTATAGGAGGGTCCACCTCCCAGGCGGTCCACAGGGCTCCAAGGCAATAGGGCCAGTATACCCGCAACCGCTCAGCTCTACTCCAGAAAATATCGTATTTCTGCCCATCAATCAACATTAAGCAGCTTAGGGCCTGAGCTTTCTGCACAGGCAGTTGCCACTAGCAACAGGGCCCACGCTCCTGGTGAGCAGAGGCAGACAGTGGCAGGGAGAAAGGAGCCACCTGGGCGAAAGGTCCTGGGCTGTGCAGACTAGGTCAGGGACCAGGTGCATAAGGAGAGGGGGAGGGGCAGTGGCAGTGCTAGGAGGGGGCCGGTGTACCCTATTGGGGGCTGGCCAGGCAGTGGCCCAGACCACTAATCTCACAGAGGAGAATGGGTTTCTCTTGTCACAGTAATACTCATGCCAAATTCACCAGACTCCGGCCCCCTGGAGGAGCAAAACTCTGCTAGCACCTGGATACAGGACCGGTGCACTGGAGTAGGCCAGGGTACTCAAGATCTACCTTTCTGTGCCGGCCCATCAGGAGTCCCTGGAAGATGCAAACACGAAAGTGTGCCTGCACATGTGTGTATTTTCATTTGCGCTTCCGGACACAAAAGCGAGGCCCCACAGGTGCCTCTGATGTGTTCATGTTGTGTGCGCGCTACTGCGCTGGGCTTGGGCTTGGGCTTGGGTTGTACAGCAGCAGGTTGGAGGAAGCGCGCACTCACAAACCCGAATTCCACCCACCTTCCTGCCTGCCCTGCTTCTCAAGTCCTGGAGCCAGCTTTGGGATTTCAGAGAAAACCCTTAACCTCCTGCCACCTCCCGGAACTTCTCCCCCTGCCGTTGGGATCCGGTAAAGGAGAAAGGGCGGCGACCCCTGACAGAAGGCGATGGAGGGCAGATGTGGAAGGAAGAGACCACAGAGGAACACGCAGAAGCACGGGTCCACAGAGACCAGGGAGAACCAAGGAGCTGAAGGACTAGGGGCTTGTGCATCACGGAGGCCGTGCGCTAGGGACACCCATGGGAGGGGTGCCGAGGTGGTGTCTCCTTACCTGGCCTGTGATGGAGCATTTTGCAGCTGGCTGGGGACAGAGTGGGCGCTTTCCCCCTTGGGGGAGACCCTGCACTGCCATCACTTTGGGGGCAGCAAGGCGCTGGCCATAGAGTCCGGAGTTGACAAACTTGCCATGGCAAGCCTGGGCCACGGACACTTCGCAGCCGGGGCACCTCGCGTTCTTCTGCTTTGTTGTGCTCGGCTGCCAGTGCCCCTGTGCCTGCCTCCCAGTGTCCCAGCGCCCTCTGAGCCACGAGACCTTTCCTTGGCGTTCGTTCCTTCTCCAATCGGCAGTGCCACTTTCCTCTGAGGCGTGTGTTAAAGAGCTGCCCCGGAGCGCCTGGCTGAGCTGCACGGCGTGCGCTCCTACCGGGAGGCTCCGGCACAGGGATTCCCACCCCCAGCCTTCTCCCCCTCCCCGCCCCTTAACGCCCCCCTCCTCCAACCCCCAGTCAGAAGCTGCTTAGATTCAGCGCTGTCAAATCCAGCCCATCTGCTGCAATCATAATCAGTCTCAACCGAACGGTTCTGACAAATCTCCGCCTGGAGCCGGAGTTAGGGGAGCCGGTGGGTGAGGGGGGCGGGGAGGAGAGGCGGGGGAGAGGGGCGACTGGGACCCGTAGCTGGAGAGGAGAGGGGGCCTGGAGGCTTCTATTGTCCTCTCTACTACCCCAACCAAGGAACTGAAAAGGGGAAGTTGGGAACCAGAAGAGGAAACAGTACTTCCATTTCCCACTTTCTAGTGTAAAAATGAAAGAAAAAGAAGAAAGAAAAGATCCATTCCAGGAGGGCCCTGGCTCCCTCCCCGCCCCCGCTACCACCCCCACTCCTCTGTCTGGGTGGAACGAATTTCTGCTAATGAACTAAACAAACAGGTCCCTTAATCTTATCATGGAGCTGACCCAGAGACTGGCACAGATATCCAAAGTATTGTTAATTAGCAGGTAAGAGCTGGAACTAACAGCCATTTGTCTGGAGTCAGAAGTTGGTTCCCAAGTACATTTGGGAATAAAGCCTATGGAGGAAGAAATCCTGTTGGCATTTCTGGAGATAAAAGGAAATTTATTTTGGGCCAGAAAATGCTAAACTCAGTTTAGACTCATTTTGCATTTAAATAATTCTCATAAATTTTACATTTTCTCATGAAACTGCTACTTTTCAAGAAATGGTATTTTATTAGAAAATAATGACTCCTAAAATTGATATTTTTCCAAACTAAAATAGTTTATTCCGCAGATAAAATGAAGTTCTCTTTTTAATTATATACTTTGAACTACTTAAATATGCCATATTAATATAACCACATACATTTGTACTGGTGATAGATTCACAAGGACTACCTCAAGAGGTTTTTTTTTTTTTTTTTTTTTAAGTATAATAAAAATGACAATAGTCTTTGAGACACATAAAAAAGTCTTAAAACATGAAAGAATACTACCAATGGGATTCTACCTGCTTTTGTACATTTACCTCAAGTGCTGGAGAATGTTCAATTACCTTGAATGACAGTATTTGTTGGGGAAATAATTTGTTAGATAAACAAATCATCAGTGGAAAAGTTGCAAAGGAGAAATTTTAAGCCACTTATTCAGATGGGTTTAAGAGCTGGGCAAAAATAGATATATTTTACTGTGAAACTGAATAGAGTTTTAAATTAGTGCTCAAATCATTCTTTTGCTTTATGCTGTACTTGAAAAACGTGTGCAAGCCACATTAAGCACCCACTTATCTAGGCAGAGGCTGTGTCTTCCACTTATTTTATAGCTCAGTGGCGCTTACAACAACACTATACAGCTATGGGCATTCTATGAATACCGATTGTTTTAAGTCTCATTTTTCAGATCAGAATTAAAAATCATAGACATTATTCTGAGGTAAAGTGGGGTTCAAGTATTGCTCTGTGAAAGTAAATAAGTCAAGGATGATGACATTGGTCAGATTTTAAGATATTTTTACTAATACTAAAAACTATAGTTTTTTCATTATCAGTGTATTTATTAAATAAAAACTCTTAAAAGATTAACATGGTATCAAGAAATAAGTATTTTAAAAAGGGGTCTTCTCCATTAGCATGAATTATGCTGGAGACCAAGTAACCCTGTTCAGCTAATTGGTCCTGTCCAGAAAAGAAGACTTGGGCTGAGAATTAGACATTTGGTTTCAGAAACTATCCTATAAGAAATTTTATGAGTTCTATTGTGTATTTGTCCATGTGGGGGTTTCACATGCATCAGGGGTAAATGATAACCTTAATCTAATACTCCACTCCAATTTATCAAATCCTTGGTACAAACTTCAAAATATAACCTGTTTAGTTTTCTCAATTGTTTGCTGAGTGATTGCTATGGTCAGTGCTGGAAAATATGAGTGAGCAATCAGACAAATTGTGACCTTGTGGACCTCCCATTCTGGAAAGGAAGACATACATTAGAATAGAATATATAAGTACGTTACATCTGGCTAGAAGGTAATCATTGCTATGGAGGAAAATAAAGCAGGGTGGGCTGAGTGGAATATAAGCTTAAGTAGTGTGTTCATTGAAGATCTCACTGAGAAGGCTGAGCTTGAGTTAGTGACTAAAGGAAATTGAGAAGAAAGACAAGCCATGCAGATACTTGGGGAAGACATGCTCATGAGGTGGGAAGAGCAGAATTAAATAGCTCTTAAATATGACTGTACCTTGTAAGGTCTAAGAACATTAAAGAAACCAAAGAGATGGAAGAGATCAGGAGGAGGTAAACAGGGGTGGTTTGGAAGACAAATCATTGATGGGAGTGAAGAGACCAATTTAAGGACTTGTTTTTTTATGAGAGGTGATATGGAAGGGCACAGTAACATAAGAAGGGATATGATCATCTGCCTTTGAAAGAAAGGAAGGAGTAAATAACTCCAAGCCATCTGTCTTTACCACCCAGAAGGATGGAGTTGTTATTAATTGAAATGAGGAAGAAACTAGGAACAAAATTTGTTGGAAGTATCAGGAGTTTGGTTTTGGATGTGTTAGTATTTGGATGCAATTAATTTCAAAATAGTTAATTTGCATAAAGCTCCTAGAATAGTTCCTGGCTTTGGTTAGCACCACATAAATGTTTAGGGTGGTGGAACTTGGGTTACAGGGACTTGGCATTGGTGGTGGTTATTATTATTGATGTTTGTCAACCAAAGTGAGATATTGAGTATATATTTTAATGCATATCAATGTATAATGTTTAGGATACAAATCTAGGATGGAAATGTAAATTTGAGAGTTGTATACACTCTCGATGGATAATTTAAGCCCATCAAATCAGTGCATCATCAGGGCTGTGAGTCCATTTGGAGATGTTGAAGGATTGAATCATGAGGCACTCCAACTTTAAACAGTCAAGAAAATGAAAAGGAACCAGAAAAGAAAAATCAACCAGAGTAGTAGCCAGTTAGGTAGAAGACTGATCACCCCACCAGGAACTGAGTAGAGGGGATTTCAAGGAGGGAGTGATCCACTAGTCAAAGTTTCCCAGTATGATTTGTCTCTTTACAGAAAACCCAAATCAATATACAGGAAAACTCTAAGGGTTTATTATGTTTACTGGGTGATTTAATTTTCTGCTTTTTATAGCACAACATTCATGGAGCCCCAGCACCTAGCTAAAGATCAGGCATGTACTAGGTATTCCGTGTGCATTGCGTCAAGTAATGAATTAATAAAGGAATGAAATGCCTTGCCCTGCAATGTACTTCTCAATGTGTGGTCCACAAATGTTGTTTCAGAAGCTTCCATTCTTAAATTCAAGAAATACTGATGTAGGATCAGATTTCTCAGAAGAAAGGGAACTGAGAATCATTGTTTACTTTATATCAAGCACTGTCAATAGACAAGAGACTACAAGCCCACTATCAAGTCTCACGCAGAACATTTTCTCATACCATATTCAATAAAATTAAAATTACTTAGAAAGATATACAACTCACAAATACGGAAATTTAGAAAAATATTTTTCTAAGAAATACTATCACTTAATAAGACCAGCAACTGAATTAGAATGAACAAGACTTAAACATACACTTTACCAAAGATACAAAAATAGCAAAAAAAAAAAAAAAAATCATGAAAAAATATTCAACAGCATTAGTCGTTGGAAAAAAGTACATTAAAATTACAATGAGATTCACCCACACCCACTAGAATTAACAAAATTGAAAAGATAGACAATATCAAATGTTCACAAGGATGCAGAACACCTGAAATTCTCATGCATTGCTGATGGGAATATAAAACAGAATGACAAAAATAGAATACCAATTGGCATAAAGTTAAATAGACACCGAAAGGACTATCCAGGAATTCCACTCTTATTCTTTTACTTCAAAGAAATGAGAATGTTTGACCTTCATACTTGCACACAAATATTTATAGCAGCTTTATTCCTAATATCCCCAATCTGGAAACAACCTAAACTTTCATCAACTTGTAAACAGATAAATAACCTGTAGGATATCCAACCATACTATGAAACACTACTCAGCAATGAAAAAGACTCAATTATTGATAAACATAACAAAATGCTTCAGTCTCAAAGGATTAGCTAAGTGGAAGAAAGTCATATTTCATAACTTTCTTTTATTTAATTCCATTTGATTCTTAAAAACTGGACACAGAAAAGGGGTTGATTATGAAGAGTGACAGGGAAGTATTTGAATGTAGGAAAAATGCTAGATCATTGTGATGGAGACCTTAAAGTTTTATATTTTGTCAAAACCAAATTGCAGAGCCAGGTGTGGTGGCACACGTCTATAATCCCAGCACTGTGGGAGGCTGAGACAGGAGAATAGCAAACTCAAAGCCAGCCTCAGTAATGGCAAGGCGCTAGGCAACTCAGTGAGACCCTGTTTCTACATAAAACACAAAATAGGGCTGGGGATGTGGCTCAGTGGTCTAGAACATCTGAGTTCAATCCCCAGTACCAAAAACAAAACAAAACAAAATAACAACAACAACAAAAACCCAAATTGCACAAATCAGTGAATTTTACTGTTTGTACATTAATCTTTAAAATATTTTTAGGAATTTAATCTGATTTTTTAAACAATTAGAGTGCTTTCCCACCTGAGACAGAATTTCATCTTAGAAATATCACCATTATGTGCCTCTAACAAAATAACTGATCCAAATAAATGTCACCAAGAGATGCTAAAACCATTAAGTGTAAGTTTTATGGGAAATGGAATAGTCAAATAGTGCAAATATCACTTCCTGGTTTTTGTTAATTTCAAAAGAATTAACAAACGCTGTGTTACACAGGGGAACAATCACCTGACGTGTTCCTCATTGTGTAATGCTATATGAGAACTATGTAGCATCAACTATGGAGTATTTTTGCAAAAAAAAATATGTTTAGCCTGAATGTAGGCAAGGCCTTTGCCATAATTTCCTGCTTAAGGAAATAAAGAAGAGAGAGAAATAAAAATGATACCAGAAGGAAACCATGGGGCATGTGCAGAATATGAAGCATCATCAAGCTCTTCCAATCTCAACATATATGGGTGGAAAAAAGCACAGAGCCTGCAGGAGTTTGAAAGAAACATGATATAATGATGCAACTAATGGGGTTACATCTTGGTGCAAAACAAACAGCTATGAAATACACCTGAGACACAGTTAAAAATATTTAAATAAGGTTGGTAGTGTAAAGTATGAGGAAATTTTATTAATTTTACTGGGGGTAAAGATGATATTGTGGTTAAAAAGGAAGTGGTCCTTATTTTCAAATATATATATACTAAAATACTTAGGGCTAAAGTGTTATGGTATTTAGCACTCACTTTAGCAAAAACATGTATGAAGCAAAAATGTTAACTTAGAATGCCTTCTTTTTTATTTTTTGGTAACGTTAAATAAATGCACAAGCTGGGTGTGGTGGCGCATGCCTGTAATCCCAACACTTTGGGAGACTGAGACAGGAGCACCACAAGTTCAAAGCCAGCCTCAGCAACAGTGGGGCACTAAGCAACTAAGTGAGAACCTGTCTCTAAATAAAACACAAAATAGGGCTGAGATTATGACTCAGTGGTCAAGTGCCACTTAGTTCAATCCCTGGTAATAAATAAATAAACAAACAAACAAACAAGCAAACAAACATATTTGTCATATACAGTATGATTTCAACACACTTGCATGTACTGAACACATCAGGGTAATTCATAGTAGTCTATTACATATCTTAAAAAGAAATGCTTGTATTTGTTCATGTTAAGTTGTGGGTGGATCAGTGTTCTGTTACCCTGATCTAACTTTTTTGAGTGTTTGAATTCAAAAAACTAGACATGTAAAAACCTATGGATCAACAGTTAATATAAGGAAATTAGAAAAATTTAGAACTTGATGTCTTAAAAATACCAAACTGCAAGAGGGAACTAAAACAGACACAAGGGAAGTAAATAATTTTAGTGCAAGTCTTAGAAATAAAGAAAAATATGAAGTTAATATTTAAAGCATCAACAAAATTTTGGAAAAGAATAGAATGAAAGAAATAAAGATAAAATCAGAGTCTACAGGAAAACACAGATCATTAATATAGGATAAATAAAGCAAATCAATCTGATTAGATAAAAGAAAACCAGTAAAGACATAAACCAATAAGCTTAGGAATTAAAAGGGCTATATAATTAAGGATACAATTCAGCTTTTAAAATATAAGACTACCTCACTATGAGCAACTTAGCAGCAATAAGTTTGAAAACAGACACAGTGATCAATATCCTAAAATAAAGACTCACTGATCCACAGACTCTTCAACAAGGAAGTATATTGAATCAGTGGTTGGAAAAAAAATACCCTGTGTAAGCACAAGCTTAAATTTTAAAAATCTTCACTGTGATAAGATTCACCAAAGTAAAGCATATAGTTTTAGCATATGCACAAGCCATCACCATCCTCTATGTTTAGGACAATTTCTTTATCCCAAAAAGAAATCAGTAGTACCACTGGCAGTCACTCCTCATTCTCTTGCCAAAGGCAACCAAGAACCTATTTTCTGTCTTCTAGATTTGTGTATCATGGTTGTTTCATATAATGGAGTCACATAACACATGGCCTTTTGTATTGGGCTTCTTTTACTTAGTGTAATATTTTCAGGAATTATCTATACAGTAACAAGTATTGGTGCTTCACTCCTTATTGCCAAATAGTATTCCACTGTATTCTGATACTGCATTCTATTTATCTGTTCATCAGTGAATGGACATTTGGGTTGCTTCTTTGATTATAAATAATATTGCAGTAAACATTCATGCACAAGATTTTGCATGGACATGTGTTCCTTTTTCTTCTGGGTATACACCATGGCAGTGGAATTGCTAGATTCTATAGTAACTCAATGTTTAACATTTTGAGGAACTGCCAAACTACTTTCGAAAGCAACTGCCTAATTTTACATTCCCACCAGCTCCAGACGAAGGTGCCAATTTCTACATCCTCTCCCATACTTTGACTATAACCATCATAGAGTGTGTGAAAGTATATGTCATGTGATCTGTATTTACATTTTCCTGATGTTTATTGCCAGTCAGTATCTCTTCATGTGCTTATTGTTCATTCATGCATCTTCTTTAGGGAAATTTCAATGTCTTTGTTCAATCTTAAATTGGGGTACCTTTTTCATGCTGAATGATGGGTTCAGGTTATTATAAGGTGATATTTACAAAACTTGAAAAAACATGAAAACTAATAATTCATAAGTTGGAGAAAAATTACAGGGCACAAAAAAGAGAAAGAGAGAGCAGGAGGAGGAGGAAAATGAAGAAATAAAGGAAAGAAAGAAGGAGGTAAAAGGAGGAAAAATCTCTACTGCAACTAGAATGACTAACTACCCAAAGTAACATAAGCCAAATGAGAAAGAGGACTCTATGAGGTTCTCAGAAACCCTAAATAAAAATGAATTCAATGACACAGAAAATTATAGTAGCAATATTAATGGCAATTACAAAATAGCACAGCCAAATAACACTTTTCCTATAATGCAAAGATGATTTGACCTTAGGAAAAAAATCTATTAATTTCCAAATAATCTCTTAAAGTAAAACATGTAAAAAAGATATAATCATTTCAGTAAATACTAGAAATTATTAACATCCCATATTTACTCATTATTCTAAAAAATATAATGAATTAATAGAAGCTTCTACTCCCTGGGAATAGAAGGGAATTCCCTAATCTGATAAAGGTTTCCACCAAAAATCTATAGCACAAATATTAAATGAGATTTAAGAATATTTCTGTAATTTTCCTTTAGACAATGATGCCCCTATCATGACTTCTAGTCAACATTTTCTCAAAGGTTTTAGAACGATGACATAAAGAAACAAAAGGATAGAATCTGGAAAGTAATAAAATTCACCATTATCAGCAATATTATCTCCATAGGAAATTAAAGTGAGCCCAGAGGCAAATCAGATACATTAATAGAATTATGAGAAGTGTAAAAAATTTTAGGAGATATCTATTAAAAAGTAATGAAAGTAAAAAAAATTTGGACAGTACATGGGAATAAATCTAAAGATGTAAAACACCTTTATAGAGAATACTTTGTTAAAGGGCATAAAATAATTTAGCAAATAGAAAAATATAATGATGGATTTGAAGACTCTGTCTCCTACCTTCACTTTTTTTTTAAATATTTTTTTAGTTGTAGATGGACACAATATCTTTATTTTATATACTTATTTTTATGTGGTGCTGAGGATCAAACCCAGTGCCTCACGCATGCGAGGCAAGTGCTCTACCACTGAGCCACAATCCCAGCCCCTCCTACCTTCACTTTTAAATGTGAAAAATTATTAATCAATATCTCAACAGGTTTACAAAACAAACTTTACCAGCTGATACTAAATTGTTATAAAAAAAGAAAAGAACCCAAATAACCAAATATCTTAAGGATAGAACCTCTAGCATTCCAAACAGGGTGAGGTGTCTTACTATAAAACTGGGCTGTTAAAGAGATGAGCTACATAAATGGTCCAAAGGCTAGAAAGAGGCTCAGGTGTGGAATCAAAGTATATAACAGAAATAACATTATTTCAAGTGACTGTTAAAGAATTGACTCTTAGAAAAAAATATAGCACCACATCAACTTTCTAAACAGAAAGACTCAATTAGAACCGTTTCAGGCCATTCACCAAAAATAAACTGGTGAAAAACTAAATATGAAAAGGTGAATTTTAAAGACATCTTGAAGAATACAATAGTAAATAGTTTCATATCATCAGGCTGGTAAGCATAATTGAGTATCTCACTACAGTAAAATTCCAAATCTATATGAGAAAAAAAAAGGCCATCAACAAGACAAAAAGTCAAGGCACTGACTAGAAGAATCTTTTTGAAACATTCATGTCTTAAAAAGAATTACTGTCCCAAATTTGTAAAGAACCTCAACCTCACACCTATCACAATTGTAAAACATAATTCTGATTACCATATCTTTTGGTGAAGATGTGCAGAAACAGGAGCTCTTACACTTTGTCAGTGGGGACTACCTGGATCTATGTAGTAAAGTTGACGTTACTCATGCTCTAAGACACTGCAATCCTATGACAATGTATACACTCGAGAAAGGCTCACTTCCATGTAAAACACCACAGAACATACACAAAATCCATTGTATTATCAGGTTTTAAGGTAAACATCAGCAAGTTCTAGAAAGTAGAAAGATTGCTAATAATACAGTAAAACTAATTATTCAAAAAAGTTTTAAAAAAGTAAAAGTCCTCTCATCCTGGAAACTGGAAAACTAAGTTTTAATCAATTCCTGAATGAAATAAAATAAACAAACAACAAAAAAACAATAATGAAAACACATCCCAACTAGATACATTTACAGCATGGTCACAGAGAAATTCACAGTTGCAAACAAACGTACAAATAAAAATTAAAGAATACAGGTTGAGTACCCCTCATCTGAAATGTTTGAGAGCAGGAGTGTTTTGCCTTTCAGAGTTTTTCAGAATTTAGAATATTTGCACATATATAATGAGATCTCCTGGGGATGGGATCCAAGTATAACAAGGAAATTCACTAGCATTACTTATATACATAAACTAAAGGTAATTTTAAGTGATATTCTTACTACACCTAGATCACACAAGGTCAGGTATGTAACTTCCACTTGTGACATTATGTCAGTGATAGAAAAGTTCTAAATTTGGAGGCATGTTGAGTTTTAGATTTCCATTTTAGGGATGTTCAACCCATATAAATAAATCCCAGGTTCAAAAGCCAAAAGTGAGAAAATACTAAAAGAAAGCATGAGGAAGTAAATAAGATGAGAGAAAAATTTAATGAACATAGAACAGAAATACAGTAACCTTACATAAGAAATCAAAGTCAAGGTTTCTTTGGTTTTCAGTAAGCCACTACATAACTTAAGAAAGGAAGGGGGGTGTATGTGCACAAATACACAAGCTAAGAAATGACAAGTGGGAAATAACTACTAAAATAGAAAAAAATTTAATAAGCTACTTTACAGATCTCATCTCTATGCAAATAAATTTGAAAAGAAATGAAAAAGAAATCCTTTAGAGAACACATTTACCAAAATTGGTTCTATTAGACATAGAAAGACTAATCATAACAACATCTCCATGAAAAAGTAACATATTGTTCCACAAAAATCTCTAGGCCCAGAGAATCCTAACACACCCAAGATCAGACCATTCCAATATTCCATATTTGCTTCCAAACATGAAAAATGAAGGACATTTTATATTTGTTTTTATGAAGTAAATAGTAACAATTTAACATGACAGTTAAAACAAAAAAATACAGCCTAATGTCACTATATCAGTGTAAAATTACTAAATGTGAGCAAAATAATATAATCACATTAAAAATACATAGTGTACTAAGTGACTTTTAATCTAGGAATGCAAATTTGGCCCAATATTAATACATTAAGTTTTAATAAAAATTGCATGATTCTCAGCATACATGTTTTAAAATTCTTTTAAGAAAGCTAATATTTGCTGATGAAAATCCAAGAAAATAGGAACTGTTGTATATTAACATGATAAAACACACATCCCAACAATAGTATCTTAATAAGAGAAATACCTGCATTCAACTTGATCATGGTCAAGGCCAGAATGCTTACTACTTCCAATGTTAAGAAACATTTTATTAGTGTCAATGCAAATATACAAGATAAGTCAAACAAAGTTATAAGAATTGGGGAAACAAAAATAAAAATTTTCAGATGGCATGGTGGTATGCTTGAAAAAATGATGAAAATTGATAAAATTAACTTAAAATTCAGATTCAGTGAAACATAATAGACAGAAGCCTGTCACCTTCGTAGATACTGATAGTAACAGATAGCAGCCTATTGGAGAAAACCTCATTTACATTAGCAACAGAGAAAAAAAAACCACATAGGGAACCTCATAAGTAGAAATGTGTACGACCTACAAGGCAAATCTTACAAGTCCTGCAAGCCACAAAAACAGACTTGAAGAAATCCAAAACTTCACTGCTCTATAACAAAATGACTGAACATTACAATATTAACACAATTCCAATAAAATATCAATGAGGTTCTTTGGGAGTGGGACTAGTTAACAATAAAGTTTATACGAAAAAAACTTGTATGAATGGACAGAACGCCTGTAAGAAAGAAGAGCAGGGAAGGGAAAACAGTTCCTCCATACAGTAAACATACCCTTAAGCTTCTGAAATAGAAAGTGTGGTGCTGGTGCCTGAATAGACAACCAGGGCAGAAACTGACTTTCACGCCCAGACACAGACTCAAGTACCTGTGGAGAGTCTCTCTCTACACTAAAGGTGGTGTCAAGTCACAAGGAAGGGGCTTATAGAAATAGCACTAGGACATCTGCATGGCCACTTGACAAAAAGACATTAGGTTTATACCTCAAAGCATACACAAGAAAAAACTCCAAACTCTTAATCAGGAATCTAAGTATATAAAAAAAAACTACAAGTATAGATGACCGCACAGGTGAATTCCTTTGTATCCTTGTTGAAAGAAATGTTTGCCAAACTATGACTCTCACTTCAGATGCTATGCCAGATTAGTAAATTTGATTATCGAAAATTTTTTAAATGGCATGGCATATTGGTTTTCTAATCTTACTGCCACAAATTATCACAAATTTAGTGGTCTACAACAACACAAAGTTACTGCCTTACAATTCTGTAGACCAGAGCCTGACGGGGTTCTCTGGTCTGAAGTTCAGGGCTGCAGGACTCTCTGGAGAATTCACACCTTTGCCTTTTCGAGCTCTACATGTCTCTACATTCCTTGGCCCAAGCCCTTCCTGCCATTTTCAAAGCCAGTAACTTTGCATCATTCTGGTCTCTTTTTCTGTTGCCCTATCTTCCTCTCACCAAAGCCAGGAATGGACTTTAGCTTTTATGAACCTTGTGATTATACTGGGAACACCTGAATTATCTAGAATAATCTATCCACCTGAGTCTTTCACTTAATCACAACTGTTGGATCCCTTTTACCAAGGCAACAAGATATACAGGTCTAGGGATTCAGACATGTACATCCTTATGGGCCATTATTTTGCCTGCCACATATAGCAAAAAAAATACTTTGAAAACTGAGATACTCCTAACAAGATGAGAGAAAATGTATCTCAAATAAGGAACTAACACAATTAAATACAAAGAACTCTTAAAATTGAGTTGGAAATGCTGAAAATGTAATAGAAAAATTGGCAAATCATAGTTCACAAAATGACAGGCAAAAATCCTTTAAAACATCTGAAAAGATGGTCCAGCTCATTATTGGAGAAAGGCAAATTTATACTGATGCCATGTCTCACATTTAGATGTTGGAAAACTCATCTGTCTGAGATCAGAAAAACACATAGTCTTACGCACTACAAAACTCCATTTGCGTTGACTGACTGTTCATTCTCCCTCTGGAGTTGACCCTGGAAGTATACCTCCAACAATACAAAAACATAGGCACATGACAACTCATCACCGCACTGTGTTGACTATACATTGTTGTTTAAAATTTCTCTAACTTGTCATTGCTCTCCATGTCTTCCTTCTCTTCCTTATTTTACTACTTGTCTCACCTGTTGGTTTTGAACTGTAAGCCACTATTTAACTTCTCAATCCTTCATTGGGTAGCTTCTGTACTCCTCTCTGCAGAGTAGCACTGAATCAATGTTTGTTGATTTGAAAATCATTAAATAAGCATTTTCTTAAATGAAGTTTTATTTTGGGAAAAAAGCTTACCTAGTATCGCATGGTTTATTAATTTTAGATATAGCCCAAATTATTGTCTAATATACTTTTTTCCACGGTTCTTACTAAGCTTTTTGTTTTATCACAGCTAGTCTTATGTAAGAAAATTTGATTTTGTCAGTAATTAAATGTCTGTGGCTACAGCCACCTGAATAGAGCACAGCCACTTCCATTGGACTTTGCACTTCTTACCGTGGTTGGGAAGCCCACTGTTCCACGATAGTATTGTTGTTACTAGTGAAATTTATAAATAAAATGCACTTAAGTAGTGCCTGCTGATTCTCTTGGGGCTTGGGAACAAAACAAAGACACATCCATGTAATAGTAATCATTGATACTTAGAGACTAGTGTCCTTTTATTGATATTGCTATTCACTCAACCATATTAATTTGGTAACACCATGCCAAGTTGTTAACGAAGAAAGAGAGGGTCACTTAGCCAAAAAAATATCATAATCTCAATTTTTAACAGCATAACCTCAGGGTATTTTATTTGATTGTTTGTATTCAGACCTTCTATTTCCACTGTTGAAGTTAGTATATGTGCATATGTATATATATTTAGGTATATATACATGTATTAGCATGTCTCTTTCTCTACAAGCAAAACTGTAACCTAAGTAAAAAGAAGTAATGAAAAAAACTTCTCATGTGCACCCATTTTTTATAAGTTTGTCCAAATCCATCAAAATTATGGCTCAGATTAGCATCCACACTTGAAATTGCTACCATAAGAGAAGGAGTAGAATTTATTTAAACTCCAATTTAGGAAATTTATTAGCTACACCTCTACCCTAGCATGGGGAAAGCTACAGTTTTCCAACTACCTATGGAATACAGTCTTATGAAAACAATAAGTATGAACATATGTGGGGGAGGAACTTAACAAAATAGCAAGATGGTATCTCTCACTAGGTTCTAAAAGAATTTTACAAGGATATTACTCTTATACTTAATGACTCATGGCTTTGAATTTTTAATGTTTTGGTATTATTACATTGTATTATATTTATTCAAAGTACATGATTGGTGAAGGGAATCTAGAAGTGACCTCATACCACTATTCCCCATAGATGATGAAGTTGAGCTTACATATAATATTCAGGACCACACAGGGACACACAGAGAGAACCATGTGTTGACTGTGGAGTTTCCTAATCCACTTTTCCATTGGACTAGTAGAGCCCTTAATGCCACAGGGCTTAAAGCAACTCTAAGGTATGCCTTAGAAGGACCAGAAGTTAGTAAATCAAATTAGTGATGACCCTTCTTTACTAGTTTAGTAGTTAGTACGTTAGAGTTTATGAAACAACACAAGAAAGTTTTTAAAAACTCACTTCAAATCAAGGATTCACATTCACAGAACAAACTTTGCCTGTTTTGTTAATAAAGTTTTATTAGAACACAGTTATATCTACTGTCCCTCATGTATTGTCTGACTGCTTTTGAGCTACAGATACCAAAGTGAGTAGTTGAGACAGTGACCACAGAGGCAATGTGCATAAACCTAAAAATGCTTTCTATGTACTCCTTAACAGAAAAGTTTTCTGGTCCTTACTCTAGAAACTATTGTCCTCAGCAGATACAGCGGCACACACCAGAAATCTTAGCAGCTCAGGAGGCTGTGTAGGAGGATCACAAGTTTAAAGCCAGCCTCAGCAACTTAGCAAGACCTGTCTCAAAATAAAAAATAAAAATAAAAAGGGCTGAGGATGTGGCTCAGTGGTTAAGCACCTCTGGGTTCAATCCCTGGTGCCAAAAGAAGAGAAAATACTGCCCTCTTACAAGCTATTATAAACATGAGTGAATACTTCTACAAAACATTACAGGTTGAACATCTGTAACCCAGAAATTAAAAATGCTCCATAATCTGAAACTTTCTCAATGTCACTTTGTGATATGAGGTCACAAGTAGAAAATTCCATACTTCATATGATGAGTCTCAGTCAAAACACACGTGCATTCAAAGTATTATATAAAATTATCTCTAGACTGTGTATAAACAGTAAATGAAACATACGTGAAATTTGTGTTCAGACTCAAATCCTATACTCAATGTATCTTATTTTGTATACATAAGCACTCCAAAGCCTGAAAAAAATTGACATCTAAAACACTTCTGGATTCAATCATTTCAGGGATACTCAATGTAATGACTAATAATTTTGATTTATGTTTAGATACAATTACAGTAATTAAAAACATGTTGTGAATTATAACAAGTTCTAAATTTCACATACAAGTTGTTCTACAGCATATACTTTTCTGCTGACTGAGACATACCATTCTTTAGGAGTGATTTTAGCTAATTAACTTTTAAAATTAAGCCTAAATTACCATTTTATAGCCAGTGATAATTGTTATCAAGATTATTGCCAGATAATTAAAGTAGAGAGTTATTAATGAATAGATACCTACTATAGCGTTCTTTACAATGTAGTTACAGTTGCTTATATAACTTCACATTTTCATTGTGTATTCAATATCATATATTCCAAAAACAAAAACATGAATTTTTGAATCTATATTTATGAAGTATGAATGCATCAGTTATCAAATTTCTAGAATTCATAAAATCTTAAAATTACAAACCTGCAATTTGGTCAGTTACAGTGAAACTTTAAAAATGTTAAAAAGAATAGTTTCCACAATTACTTATGGAAGAAATAAAATTCTGAGAGATATTTTGGAGATATATTGAGAGTTAGACAAGACAAAGAATTCAAGTTGAAATGGTTACTTTTTAAAGCTCCATAATGTTATTAACTTTTAGAAAATACATTCTAGGTATATAAAAAATCTGTTCTGCCTTTATACTATTTTAGCCTATTGTAGATATAAGGAAGGCTAGCTTATACTACGGTAACAACTCCCCAGATCTCAGTGGCTTGAGACAAAGGCTGATATCTTCCTCTAGGAGCATGTTGTCAGGATACTTCTCATGGTAATCATTCTATGAGCCTGGCTTTAGAAAGATCAACTTCCTGAGAATCTCTGGTTGTCATGCCAGAAGGGCATGCTGGTGCGTTGTGTATCTACCATAAAGTGCTTCAACTTGGAACATGCCTCGTACTAACAACTCATTGGCCAGAACAAGTCACTTGACCTCTCCTACCCACAAGGAAGAGCAAGTTGCAGTCCTGTTATGTGCCTTTCAGGAAGGCAGCTGGAAGTATTTGTTGTCAAGTCACTGAATGTATAGGGTAACGATTAAGGACCCAGTCCCTTAGGCAAGCCTAGTTAATTCATGTCTGTGCTTTATTTTCTTCATCTGTAAAGTAGGAATACTGAACCTCATAGAATTGTGAAGATCAAATGACTTCATATTAGTGAAGCATCAAGATAGTACTGCATATATTAAAGAGTTACTGTTAGCTCATCTCAACCTTTGTACTTGCGACACTGTTCTCCAGTCTCAAACAGAGATGAAGGCAAAATCAGAAGTGGAGAGTCTGAGGAATGCCAACCCATACCCCTCAGGGATGCTTACAAGAAATATTTTAGAGAAAAGGCCTATGAACAAATAAAAGAGTCCAAAATGCTAGATCTTTATCCTAAGTAACACTGATCCAAAAGTTAGAGACAGGCCTTTAGTTGCATCAAGTCACAGTTCAGTTTTATCAGAAGCTGGAAGACTAGAGGCATAAAGACACCTAAACTCACAACAGGTTTTATGACGTGACAGACACAGGATGAATTTAGGGTATGAATATAGAACATGGATGCGGTGAGTGGAAGATGCTGGGTGGAGCTAGTATATATTCGTAGGTAATACAATATGTGAATAAAACCCTTCAAATCTGTGGTTTAATCTACACCAAACCAAATACAAGAGTTGAAGAAGGAAACTCCCACTAGGAAGGGCTAAAACAACCATAAAAAAAGAGTCGGAGCCAAGAATCAGAGTCCAGAAAATGTATTGAGATGGCATCTCTCCCATGCAGAAGCATAGCAAGGGTGTACTAATGCACTGGGTTGATGCCTATCTGAACTCCCCTATTTCCTCAGCACTGGTGCCAGTACAATTTCTCTGAATTCAGGGCATCTATGACAATCTGTATGCATTCAAACTATCCTGGACTGTGTTGAGCACCAAGGGAATGTGTAACTGAACATTCAGTTACCATGTATAACTGACATGGTTTTCCTCTTCCAGGAGCTTACTGCTTAACCAGGAAGACATAAGGTATTCATCCACAGAGGCTATGAATCAGAATGAAGGTTTCTCCCCCATGCTTATGCACAGTGTTACCAACAGAAATGAACTGGAAGATTGACAATAACGTGATAAGGTAAAATCACAAGCAGCCATGAAAATGGGTAAGATGGACCATTTGGAGGAAGTAGAGAAAGAATTAGTTGTTTTTAAAAAAGAAAAGAACTTTTTTTCTCACCCACAAGAAATATTCCAGCAGAACACTTAGCATGTTTCATTGCATAATTTGTATTTGTAAAAATTTCTTTTATTCCCCAATATTAATTGTAATTTTTAAATGACTACTTGATTTTAATTTCATTTCATGGCCTTCAAATGTAAGCTGCACAGTCACATTTTCTTGGATGGCCACGAATTCAAAAGATCACACAGAGCTGTAAGGCCCCAATTTTTGTTTTATAGATGAAGAGCTGAGTGACCAAATGAATATCCATAGCGACAGGGTATCACACTCAAACCAAAATTCACATCCTAATACCAAACATAATATGTTGCCTTCAATGATAAAAGAATCAAGAAAACAAAAGTGAGCCCAGGATGCTTATTGTGTTCTGTGAGGATTCTGTCAGAAGCAAAGTGAGTGATATCAGTAAGATTGGAAATAATATAAACAGAGTAAACATGGAATCATTCACCAAGCTCTGCAATGTCTACTGAGACAAAAATACAAGGAAGCTCAACCCTACAGAGTAAGGGTGAAGTTTATGAAATTCATTATACAATCAGAGGTGTGGGAAGTTAGAAATATAAATAGATTTTAAATGGCTTATATAAATAAACGACAGGCTCATCACAGCTAATGAGTAAAAATAGGATGTGTGGGTCATGTTATGAATGTTTGAAGTTGACATCAAAGAGGCACACTTCTTTTGCCAACTCTGGCAAAGACAGATGGCACATGGCCATGAAGTTCCCTGGCAACTTTTGCTTCCGTTTATGAGCATCTCCAAACACTGTTTTGGGATTTCATGAGAGACTACAAGCCTGTGGGGTTGTAAATTAAAGACGGACATTCAAGAAACAAACTTTTCACTATGCATTCACCAAGACAACTCCAACACTGCTTATTCTCACACAGAAGTATAAGGGACATTTTTACATTCTTATTGTACATGAAGACTCATCGGGTCCCTGAGATCCCATGAGAAAGTTTTCACAAGGATTTATCCATACTTTCCTCTTTGGTTTGCTCAGATGAGAAGCAGGAAACCTTCCAGACTTGCTGAACCCGTGAACTTTTTGTGGTTTGTCCATCAACATATACAAAAGTCAATGTAGGAATTCAAAAATCTCTTCCCACTACATTGTAGCATGGCCTTAAATTATTTCTGTATCTATAGGTTGCCTATTCCCAGCCTACTATGGAATATGACCCTAATTGTATGTTCCTTAGGAAAAATGTCTAAGGAAATGTCTAATTAGCCTAGAAGTGTTTGAAGACCTTGTTATAATTTATATAGTTATGTGTCTGGCTTCCAGAATGAACTCTCCAAGCCATCCTAACTGATGCCCTCCAAATATTGTACCCTGCTGAGAAATAAATCAGTTTTTGCCTCTTACCCAAACTCAGCTCGTGTCCTCTCCAGTGAAATTATTAGGACATTCCATTAGCTAACAATGGTCTCAGCTAATTTATGTACTCCAATGTCTACCAACTGTTTTACAGGAAAAAATAATCTACATTATATTTACTGCAAAACTTCACCAATGTGACAAAGACAAATGCAAACTTTGCATAATCATTTTTCAGCATTTATACAACAAAGTGATTTTCAAATATGAACATTATAATTATGAGAAGGAAGGACATGGTTCTGCTTTAAACTGCCTGGACATAGAACTCTTACACTACAATAATGATTTATGATTGAGCTAGAAAAATAAACTATCTTGCTAATAAAGTAAGCGGGCCAGAAATAAACCTCCCAGTGATTTGATGGTGGTAGGGCCCAGACTTAAAAGAAGGAACAGTGGAATTGGATTTCTGAAATAAATGATCTGAAACTCCTACCACTGTTTGAAGACATATCTTTTGTAAAATGCACACACCACTGTCCTAATGTAGCAGAAATTAGAAGAATCCTCATTGAACTATGGCTGACCCGCAATGGCCAAAATTAGCCTCTGTCTCCAGTAGTACACATCATCCAATGACCCTGTTCACCGCAGCTATGCTCTAGGTAAATATTTGCTCATGATCTTTGTTTCGTCTTTCTAACATGATTTTCTCTAATATTCCTTAACATTGGAATAATAAAAGTTAAATTAATATTTGTTCATTTCAGTGCTGATCTAAAACTTACTCCCTTTTTCCTTCTAAAGGCTACAATAATTGTCTCATAAAAGTTCTACCAAGGTCAGTGATGATCTAATTTACTTGTAATTGTGAATTCTGCTAAGAACTCTTTCTTACCCATAAATAAAGCCTTGGCTATGGAAAAAGTGAAGATCCGAAACAGGATAAGGCAATTAAAAATGGGGGGTGGGGGAATAAAGGAATAGTGGAGGAAAGTGGATTTTCTAAATTTAAAACACTCTGCCCTTTCTTGAAATAATGATTTATATTCTCTGAGTCCACAAGAGAGTAATTGGATATGCATGATGCAATGCTGGAATTTTAGGCATTTTTGCCTAAAGGTTATTAACAATTAGTACCACTAGGGGAAAAATCATAAAGTTAAAAAAACACTCTTCTCTCAAAGGACAACTAAAACTGAACCTGTAATCTGGTCATAATAAAATATATCATGTTTATATTAGAACCCCATGTGTTAAAAGGAGAACCAAAGGGCTGGAGGTTTAGCTCAGAGGCAGAGCTTTTGCCTTGGATGTGCTTGGCCCTGAACTTGACTTGGTCCCCAGCACTACAAAAGAGGAAAGAAAAAAAAAAGAGACAACCAATGGACTAGAGTATGTCAAGTAGAAGATCATGATTAAGAGGGAATCTGAATAATAATTTGTATGAGAAAGAAAATAGGACTTACATTGCTTCCTTTGAAAAAGTGAAGATTGAGGAAAAACATAAAAAATTGTCTTGGAATGAATTCTTTAAAAGAGAAGATGGAGTAGATATTGTAAGTGAAGCTGCTGATATAGCATTTGGACGAAAGTGTGAAAGCCAGATGTTGTGTCATCTAGTACAAAGGGGTGTCTGGTCTCTCCTGACCCAATAGAACAGAATTCTTTCTACATTGCAGCTGCCAGGTTTTGCTTTGATACTTGCACTAGTACCAAGTTTACCATCTCAAGAGCATCCTCCTCCATATAAGATGCTAATACGTGTTGTAATATCCCTCTCTAGTGCCTGTTGTCAGGTTGTAACAATACTATGGTTTGGATGTGATTTGTCATCCCCCAAACTCACTTTGAAATTTGGTCCCTAGTATAACGGTGTTGAGAGGTTAGCAAATCTTTAAGAGGTGTTGGCATTAATACCTTTCTCTTGGGAATAGGTTAATTTTCCCTGGAGGAGTTATTTATTACAAGAACTAGTTATTATAAAGCAAGGCCACCCCTCCTGTTTTCTTTTTCTGCACTTACACACTTGCTTTTCTGCTTTCACACCATGTTATGACAGATCATAAGAACTTCGCAAGATGCACTTGCCTAATCTTGGACTTCCAGACTCCATAACCAGGGGCTGGGGATGTGGCCCAGTAGTCAAGCACTTTTTCCTAACCAGGTGTGAGTTCTAGGTTTGATGTCCAGTGCCAAAGTACAAAACAAAAATAAACAAAACCCCCTATTGTTTAGCATTGTGAATTGTGAAGCTGAATAAGTGTGCTGCTTTTGTAAATCACCCAATATCAGGTATTCTGTTATAGAAACAGAAAACAGACTAAGACCTTCAGACAACTGGTTACTAGGTCCATCCTCTGGAATACTTCTAGGATGCTTCTAATCGCTATTCCACAAGACAATTCATTGCACTTTTCAAACTATGATCAGGTCCATCCCTTAATCTTCTATTTGCCAAACTAAACATCTCCAATTCCTTCCACCATTATTCAGTGCTTTGCATCTCATACCATTTTAATCACTAGCTTTGTGGACACTCCTTGGTTTGTATGACAGACACATGAAGCAGGTAGTCTTGATATGATCTAATCAGCAAAATTAGCATATAAAAATTTTAATTACCCTGTCTTTAAATAAAAAATTATCAGTATGTATTAGATGAATACCTGTCTCATTCAACCCTATGCTAGGCATCATTTGATAGGCAACAAATTCATGAGTATTTGCAAAGTTAAAATTAAGATACATATAATAACTTCAGAGTTTTTATAAGATGTACACTGTTATATATATTATGTGGTATAGCTTCATACATATGTGGGGTGAGGGGATTGACAGAATCAAGGTGGGTTGAGAAATCCACGTGGGGAGATGTTGAGCAGAAGAAATCAGACTGCTCTTTGAAAGATAGGTAGAGATTTTCTGTTTGGAATGGGGAGAAAGGCAAGAAAAGAGAGTGTGTGTAGGAATAATGAATAACAGAAGAAGTCAGGAATGGTAGGGACATGTGTGTGGTTAGAAAATAGAAATACTTAGATTTGCACTGTGACATTTCTAGTATAACTTCCTCTCTTCCATTCTAAACATTTGGTTTAGCTAAACATTCCCAGTACTCAGGCTTCTGAAGATATTAATCTAGCCAATGAAACCTGGATAAGATACTATGAAGATCTGAGAGTAATGCTAGGATACTCCTTAGATGGCAGCTGCAGATTTCAGAGGTGGTTGCCTAGATAACCAATTTTCTTTATTATGAGCACGGGAATTTTAGTCAGTCCAGTGACAAAAATATTTTTGGATAGATATAAATTTTGGTATATTTAAAATTACATCATCTTGGTGCAAATGGTCCCAAAAGCACAAGTCTTAAAGTGTAATTCTGATGCAACTATGAGAACTGAATTTTACTCAGATGTGACATCAAAGTATTTATCTTTCAGAGCAGCCTTCTGCAACTGAAATCATTCATATTTCTATTTCCAAAGCAGAGAATCAGCAAAATCAATTAAACAGTACAATTGAGTAAGTCCTGGTAAATACTTTTGACTTTCAATTAACAGTGAGTCTGAATTTCCATAGAATATTGAAGAGAGAGCATCAGACAATGCAATTTCCTTAATAGGGACCATAACCCTAGAGTGGCTGCTGCTGCTTCTTTAATATTGTACAATTGACTTTTTTTTTGTACCATGCTGTGCTCATAACTTTTGTGGAAACTTAAACATTATTCAATGAAATGATTTCCTGGAAAACCTTTTGAAAGTGGTCAGACTCTGACCTTGCTCTGGTGCCCTGCCTCTGCCAGCATGCAGTTATTATCTCTGGAAGGTTCAGGGCCAAGACACATCACAGGAGTTAGCACCTGAAGAGAATGAAGTTCACAAAAATAATTATTATCTGCCTACTTTCAGGAAAAGAAACTACCACTTTCAACATTAGTGAATCTATATGAATCTATCACTTCTTTTCTACTTTTATTATCCAACCCTTCAACCCATTTCAACCCATTGACCCAGAAAACTGGCAAAAATTATCAGCTGTTAACTTTTTAAGAAATGACTGTGGAAATTATTAATCTCAAACTTTTATCATGAATGTACACCAAGGCCTAGAATGCCTAAATGTTTTCTGCAGGGCCACACAGTCAGCAGCAGAACCAGGACTTGAACTTTGCCGTGGGGGAGGAACCAGAAATGGTATATGGTTGAAACTGAGCAACAGTGTGACACACTCTCCAAACAATCAGAACAGAGCTCCTGCCTGTACTGGTAGGCTACCAAATACCAGTCTCTACTGGTATTTACAGGACATTAGTAATATTAGTAATATTGTAAGGGATAAAGAGAAAAAATGCCTTCTTTATAAATGTTATCAAAAAGAGCTGATAAAATAATTTAATTTTAGCTATTGTGTCTTCTCTTTTACCTTTTGCATTTTGTTTTCCATTGCCACTAATCCTTTGAAAACTCACCTTCCATTTGGCAATCTCTATCACTATCAGGCCTACTCAGGTCTGCTGGCTTCAAGTAGATATCCTGTCTTACAAAAATTCTCAAGATCTCCTCTGTAAGGATAGCCTTTCCAACCTTTCATGTTAAGGCCTGATTATATTTGTGAAACTAACCAAATCTATATGTCTACAATTGACCTCACTCACTTTATGAGTGAGGGGATTATGTTTTTATCATGGATTTTTAGGCCTTGGTTTTTATCATGGAATTTTTTAAACCTATGATATTCTATTCTTTTCAAAATTATGAGATATTCTTTCAGTGCTTCTATTCATACAGTTGATAGCAGCTGAAGATTATAACTGGTAGAACAATGGAATAAGATGATAGGGCAAAAATACACATTTGATTATCATTGACATCTATTATAGTCTTTATCATGACGTGCAACAATGTGATTAGGCATTACAAGCCTTCAGACTTACTTTATGACAGTATTTTGAAAGATGTGTGAAATGTGTCTCATGGAACAAGCACTCTGGCCTTCCATATCACAATGTTTACATCTTTTTCAAATATCCTAATCTTTAACTTGTTAACTATTTTGAAACTGTGTATCTCATTTAGCATTACCATGCCACTAGGCAAATGACTTTCTTATATGCTTATTTGACTTTTCTTACATGAATTTACAAATAAAACTGGGCTCATCCCTACTGAGCCCAGAATCCCTTAGTAATTTCTTTTCCTAAACTATCACCAATACTTTCAATATCTTAAATGTTTTGAGAATCTATAATGTGCTAAGTCGCTTAGGAACCAAGATGAATAAAACACATCTCCAATTGTCTCTGCATTTAAGATGGATGAAATTTTACACTTAGTTCCACATTTCATGCTAAGCATTATGAGAGACATGAGGAATGAGAAGATTTGGTCTTACAGGTCAAGATGCTAAGAGTAAAAGACCTGTCCGTAAGAGAAAATTAGAAAAATAATTCAGAGTGGTTGAGACCTGCATGGTTGGGATTGGCATAGGGGCCACTAAGGGTGAGGGTAGAGTCAGTGTACATGTTTTAAGTGTCACAGAGGTGGTGTTGTCCTTGTCAACAGGGAAGGGAGCAGTGAGAATCAGAGCAGTCCTGGGGACTGTTATGGTTTGCGTGTGAGGTGTTCCCTGAAAAGCTCCTGTGGCAATGCAAGAATGTTCAGAGGTGAAATTATTAGATCATGAGAGCTGTAACTTCACCAGTGGATTAATATGCTTGATGGATTAATAATCTAAATGAAATATTGGGTGGTAACTATAAGCAGGTGGGATGTGGCTGGAGGAAGTGGGTCAATTAGGCATGCCCTTGAGGACTATATTTTGTCTCAGGTGAGCAGAGCACTCTCTGCTTCCTGGCTGCCATAAGCTGAGTAGCTTTCCTCCATCACACCTTTCTGCCATGATATTCTACCTCACCTGAGGCTTACTGCAATGAAGCTGACCTACTATGAACTGAACTTCTGAAACCATGATCCCCAAATAAACTCTTCATCCTCTAATTTGTTCTTGTTATATATTTTGGTCATGGGAATGAATAGCTAACACAGGGTTCAAGTGAGAGATCTTGACCATCACCATAGCACACAGTTAAGAGCTGTACTACTTTCTGTGTCAGGTAAGATTCTACATCTGGTGAAAAGCTAGGATTATCTCCATGGAGACTCCATCTACAATGTAATTACTGAGTATTCATGAGAAGGCAGAGCCCGAGTAGCAAGTAAGCATGGCTACTCCTAAAGCAACCTGGTGAGAGGATTTGGCCATGAACCCAAACCTCAGTCAACTCTCCAATAGGTGCTCAGTCAACTCTCCAATAGGTGCTTGCCTTCTTAGAAGTTTCCTGTGCCATAAGATAATTAGAATGAATCTCTACCAGCAACTTCCTTATCTTATTAACTTGTTCCTGATTCTTTGATTCAGATCACCCTTCTTTGGGGGATATTTATAAGGTTTAATTTATGACATACAATTATACAGTATGCCATAGTTAAAAACCCTGAGAAAAGAAAATGCATTTTATGTGTTCTCTTTTCAGAGAGGCCCAGACACCACTTTCCTGGGCTGGGGATTGGACGTGGTTACTGGAATGTCCTCCCAGCCTCTGTATATGGAAAGACTGAGGGTGAGGAAGATAATGGAAACAATTATTACTTTTAAGTACAGAGTTGCCCATACAGAGATGTGATATGTAGAGTGATATCCTAACAATCTCTTTTTTTAAAAAAAATCACTAGTATCCTCATACACTATCAACTTGGTGAATTTTTCCATTAAAATTAAATAGAAGGCCATGGTAAATTACCCATTTCATTTCTCCTTCCAGATTAAAAAAAGGCACTTAGTCATTTCTTACTGTGGATGTACTTCAGCCTTACTATATGCGTTTATGCCAAGTGGGTCATTTATACTGCTGCCTGCTGGAGTTTTTCTTACAACTTAGTAGGGAATATTTGTGATTTTTATTACCCCAAATAAATCTACAAGATGCCTTTTGCTGCAGGCTCTTTATTTTAATTTCAGATAAATCTCATGAGGTTCCTGGCTGTCATATTAACATAAGCATGGATCTAAAAATAACAAGTGTGTATTAACTTACATTTTTACAGATTAAATAGTGGGTAAATTTCTGAATGATCTCCAAATCCTAGTGGTGTTGGAGATTTTGGTAATTGGGTGTGCGTCTAGATGAACATTAACCTGTTAAGAAGTATTTTGAAACCATTCATAGGCCTACTCCTATCATATCATGCAACCCAAGCCCTCAGCGCCTACAGTGAATTGACCTTTAAGAGAGGATATTTTCCCAGTTACATTAGAGGGCAATTTCACATCTCTATAAGTTAATTTGGTGACACTCTCTCTCTCCAATGTGGTTTATTTGATTAACTGTGAAGAATTCTGAACCTGAATTTCTCATCATCCTAAAATGTTAAAGGCAATCCAAATTCAAATTATTCAACAATTGTATTTTCATCTGCCCTCACTTCATCAATTCTCCTCCTACCAAGATTTGGATCAAAACACCACCTCCTCTGGGAGGCCTTCTTTGAACTTCAGTCAGTCTCCAAAATGTGTTTTTGGAGACCCCCATAGCAGCCCCAGTGGGGTAGCCTTGATTTAAATATGTGAATTTCTCTTGTAGACAAGATTTGGAGAGAAGTAGAAGCAATAAAACCCATAGGCTTTTAAGCTCATTTTACAAATTTATTAATAAGTATAACTAAAACATATGTTCCCTGATAGATTAGGAAGACAGGAAGACGATATGAAATAGAGAATCATGGATATAAACTTAGTACAGATTTATACCCTGACCCTTTTTATGTCTCCATGGTCCAGAAGACCTGGATTTAAACTCCAGCTACCCCATGTGCAAACAGACATGCGGATCACACAAGATAAACTCTAACATTGATTGATCCACAAGTGCAAGACCAGACATTAACCCAGGAGATCTTCAGGTCCAAATCATCCATGCATTTCTGGACTTAGTTCCACTAGCCCCTTCTACCATAGAACAGCTGCTGGAAGAGAGTGATATTATATCATCAGGGGCTTCAAGGCTATGAACAGAAGCCCAAACACACCTTTGCTCCTCTAAAGCAAAACTGGTGGTCCACAGGAAGTATCCCTTGGTGTACACTTAGCCCTTAGCCCTCCCTTCCACTGCCAAGGGATGATATGACCACTGAAGTATGTGCCAATGTTCCATTTCCACAGTCCTGATTTATTCTCCTTTGTGCTGGGCAGAGGGCATGGCTTAGAGACCAGACTCATCCTGGCAGGGGGCTGGGACTGTCTGCATCTCTGAAATAACCCCTGGTGGGTAATTGGGGAATGACATTGATGGTTTCCCAGGGTGGCCCTGGGGCTTGTGCTTTGCCTAGAATACATCCATGATTTAAAAATTCAGCCCAAGGGTTGAGAGACAGGGAAAATAATGTAAAGCTCCCTAGCCTCTGTCTCCTTTGACCTCAGTGGAGAGAGACAGGGATGCAGCATGAGTTAGCGTAGCATGACGTTTTGCTTTCAGAGCTTTTATTGCTATTACTGAGCTCAGAGTTCTCTCTTTGTTTGCTATACATTCTAACCCCCAGAGATGGCCTTTTTTTCTCTTGAAGGGATTTAAACAAATCATAGTTCTTATTTTATTCAGTGTCCACCATTAAGAATTCATGCAGAGCAATTTTACTTGTTGCCAATTAAGATCTCCCAGCGGAGGTCTCTGATTGCAGCACAGGCAACCTGTTTAATACTTAGCATCTCCTTAGTCTACATAAATTAACCCCATGAGGATAGAGGCGTGCTAATTCTTTAGAAGCCTGGATAACACCATCCTCAGATCCAGGATACATAGAAGGTAAATCTTTGGGAGACTCTGGGAGATGCTGAGCCTGATGCTACTCAGGGTGTATCTGCTTTTGTTTCTTACCTCTTATTGTACAATTTCCAGATAACACATTACCAACAATTTTTTTTTTCATCAGGAGTAGGCATGTGGACTCCCAGCAGGCAATTTTAATATCACTCTTTTATATAAAAACACATGTGTGTGTTGGGGTTAAAGGCGATACTCTTTTTACGTGCATCAAAGAGAATTCTTTCCCAAAAGGAACTCTGAAAATGCCAATTACCTCCACCCTAAAATGAATAAATACATTAAAACTATGGATAATCTGAATTTGTGGAGTAAGGATCATTTTACTTCAATGTTCATTGTACTTAAATAAGTAACATTCTAATCATCATGAAGATGAAAGAAAAGTTTTTACCCATTTTAGCTATTTCTTTCCTTAGAATAAGAATCACCTGCAAGCCCCGAAAGTAAAGATGAAATTTTATTTTTAAAGAATTTTGGATAGGTTAAAGTCATTTTATTGCTGAAAGGCATGATCCTTACGGTTCCTTCTTCCAATCAGGAACCTGTACCTGTTTTTTAAGTATTTTATTCTTCCAATGACATAGGAACACACTGCCCTCCACCTTGGAAAGCAGGAGTTAAGTGCTTCACTAGGGCAAACAGTCTGTATTCAATAGTTCACAGATTCTTGGAGTTTAGTGTTGAGGCTTGAGTTATCCTTCTTGGAAGGGGTGAAAAACTTAGGACTAGGTTTTCTAGATATTGCCTTTCCCCTTTAACCAACAAGCTAGACTCCTCACAGTGCTAGGTAACTTTTCACTACATCACCGAGCCCAGGACCTATGAGGAGGGATGAGAGGAAGTACATAGAGGTCATATACATTTGGATATCAAGTGTATAGATCACTATTTCCCAAGTCATATTCCTGGAACCTTAGTCATGGGTAATATTCCAAAACAAGTAGTATTTGAGGACTTTTTAAAAAGTCAAAATTATATGTTGTATCATGTTTGTATATACATACATAGCACATATTAAAAATATCAGTGGCTCTGAGAAGTTCCCAATTTAAAAGTTTAAAACCTGGTTTTATGTAGTATTTTTCAAATTTTACCACTGCATACATTCATTTTTTCTCAAACTACCTATCACACAGTGACTTGGTGTATTAGTGTTTCTTGGAATATGCTTAGGAAAACACTTGCACAGATGACTTACAGTGCTGGTTCTCTATGGAGAGAGGAAATGATTTTGCCTTCCAGGGAATACAGAAAATTTCTATAGGCATTTTTGGTTGTCACAAGTATAGGAGGTTACTGGCAGGTAGTGGGTAAACACTAGGGATGTTTTTATACATCCTGCAATGCCTTGGATAATTCACCTCCATGACAAAAAATTACCTGTCTTCAAATGTCAACAGTGCCCTGGTTGAGAGAACCTAGTCCAGATACAGCTTGTATCTAGCAACCTAGTCCAGATACAGGTAGCACTTTGCATTCACCAGATAGTCATGTGATTTTAGTCATGAAGATTTCCTTGTTCATTTATAGGCTCTAATATGGCTTACAATATTTGAAATAAATACATTGATATCTGGGTAAGTTACTGGAAAGCTATTAGGCATTTTTAGTAGTCATGTCTATTCTGCTCTTTGTGGTTCTCTATGATATATATATATATTTACTATGTAGTATCAATTTACAATATTTAAGTATTATCAAAAATATACATCCTTACATGGTCAATAAATGCAAAACTATTCTAGATATTGTGGTTCATGTTATTTCAGCAATCAGTAATCTCAAATACTAGCTATCTTACTACCTTCTTTTTAAAGATAAGGAACTCAGTCTCAGAGATGTTAATCAACTGCTAATTTGGACAGGCTGAGACAGGAATCCAAGTCCCCAAAATCTCCAGGCCAGTCCTCTTTCATTATTATGGTATGATGCTGCTTCCATTTTTTTCATACACAATTCCACATGTGGCATGAAAGAGTAATTTCAATGTCATATGCATTCATGAATTTCATTTATTTTCCAACTGTCTGTGTTTATTCTGAACTCGTAATTTGAGGCTGCAAATGGATAAAGATTTTTATCAAATGTTAGGAGAAAGATATTCTCAGCAATTTTTTCTTAATACAATCTTTCTTTGTCAGTCATAGATATATTTAACCAAATCAGAAATAGCAAGACGTGATAGGAAAATCGTCAAGTGCAAAGCAATCATTTCCTTCTAATACTAATTTTCCATATCAGAGCAAATAAAGATGCAGGAAATGGTGATTGTATGTAAACACTAGTGTATATGTTGTAATGATTTTTTGTTTGTTTAAATCAAGCAGGGAGATGCAGAGTAAATTAAGACGTAAGTACAAATCTGGGTGGGTTTAGATTCAATTCTAGATTCTGACTTTGTCTTTTTCATTAAATGAATTCTCAGAAGTTTACCTCTTCAGAAAAAAATTTTTGGTATCAAAAGAGTTGAGCTAAATGACTGCTCATTGCTGGATATCTATATTTAAACTCCATAAATTCCTTTGCACTTTGACAACTCAGAGACAGGTTATAGGTCTATTTCAGTAGAATACTAAACAGGACCCCAAAATAGCCAGTTAAGTTGAATGTGATTACAATATATTTTTGTCATGGAAGAGGGTTAAGCTATAAGAAACAACTAAAAGGTAAAGATTAGTAACCCCCCATGAAGACAAGGAAGCTTTTGTAATCCTTGTACCCAATCCTCTATCATTTTTCCAATTCTTGTCATTCACTAAGTGGCAATACGAGCATGTTTCATGTCCACCATTATTTTGATCAATCCTCAAAAGAGGCAGCTATAAAATAATGGTGACCATAGTTATCACTGGATGATCTAAATATATTCAGAACTTGTTTCTCAAGGTATAAGTTAGTTCAAGTATAAATGGAAGTCCATCATTTAATATTAGCAGTAATGACAAATAGCCCACTCCATGATAACCAAAAATCAAAAACATAATGAAATCAGAGGAGTCACACTGATTTATGGGAACATTTGTTGAATTTTAGGCAATCTAGTCATTCTTATTATGATCCTCTGCACATCATGGATTCTAACCCGACATATGAATGATGTATTTACATAACTTAATCATAACTATAAAAGAATTTCCCACGTTGCTCTGTGTCACTCACATAGTCTTCACCAAAAACAATTTGGCTACAGCTATAGTTATGATATTATAATAATCATCTTAAATCCTGTCACTTTAAGTCAATCAAGTCAGGATCTGTTTGCAAAATATAATCAAATGTAATTTCATGATTCAATAAATTGTATGTAAGTCTGCTATTATTGGTTTTCATTTTCTTTTTAATACTACTATTTCCATTTTTTCACTGGTAGTTATTCCGACTATTCAAATGTCATTATTGCCTTCTATTGTTATTCAAATGGAGCTGTTTTATTAGGTCCTCCAACTCCACATAGAAAGCTTTGCTTCTTCAACAGTAATATTTCTGAAGGAAAATGGGAGTGAATGCACACAAAATTCTGAGCTCTTACTTTATGTTAGGCTAACTCCATGCCTGAAATAGGATTTTAATTTAATCATATCTGAGAAGACCAAAAGGTTTTTATTAGCTACCTCAAGAAAGCAGAAAAAAATAGCCTTTTTCATGCAGGTTTTTATTTAGGTCAAAGAGCCCATGAAACCATTACTGCTCCACAATGATGTATTAAAATACACTTCCTGACCAAATTAAGCTCTAAGTTTCTTTCATCAGATGGCAGTCATCACTTTTTGTATATTCTTCTCTTGAAAGATAGAATAAACAAAATATTTTATACAAGTATTTGAAATATAATATTATATGCCAGTTGTGTATCAGTTTAAAAAATATGCTTTCTAATAGATCCATGGAGAATATAATTAGAAAGGCACACAACCATAAATGCATTGTTGTAGATTTTATTAATACACTGGATCACAAAAGAAATTATCAAACCAGGTTATGGTTCTCATAAACAAATCTAGCAAATATTGTATTAGTTGATATAAAAATAACTGTTGTGCCTGTTATTGGCAAACTTAAAAACTGAACTCTGTTGTATTCTACCAGCAGTTTTTCTACATATACAAACAGAATATTTTCTGTTACTATGATCAGAGATCTGTTCTCCAGTAGGCAAATTATATGAGCAAAACAAATTAAAAAATATAGTGCTTCCCAAGATCTAGAACTACTTAGGAAAGATGAATGAAGAGGAGTAACCTAATACAGAGTTCAGTGGTGATAGACTTGAATGAGATTTGGTAAGAAAGTTTCAGGATTAGTATATACTTAGCTACCATCTCAGTATACATAGAGAGCAGTCCCCTTCAAGAGGTTAGGGGCTTGCTGATTCTTAACCAGACTAAGGTAATTATGTGAAGCATCATGTAATTAAGCACTAGCATATTTCAAAAATCAAGAGTTATGGAACTTAAAAATAGAAAATCAAATTTCTTAATACTACCTATAGACAACAAAACCATATGGACCCTAAAAAGCTAAATAATGACATCAAACATCTTTACCAGTATATTCCCAAGAGATACCAGGCAATGGATTTGTGACTTGGGAACATGACTCCTATTTTATCAATTTCTTTTTCTGACATGCCTTCCTTACCTAGAGTCAAAACCCACCAGGTAAAACTAAAACTAAATATAAGAGAACTACACAACTGATTTCCTAAAAACTCCCCTTTTAGATGAAGAGAAGCAAAACTTTCAAGCAGGCATTTTTTATCTGTCAGAGAAAATCTTAATCTTTCAGTAGTTTAGAATCAGAGAATTTGTGTTCTATTTCTTACCACACCGTAAGTTTGCCATGTGGCCCTGGGAAAAGTCTTTAATTCCTTGACCTTGACAAGTTTCAGGATTCTCATCATCCTCCTAGCTCTGAGCAGATCTGACTCAAGGACAACTTTTGGCACTGTTCCTTTACTTTAATTAAAGAAATGACATTTCTAAGCAGCTCTGACAATTCTTGCACACGAAGTAGCCTCTGGCACCACCAAGTGGAAGGAAGTTCCTTTTTCCAACTCCTGCCCCATGGTCAATTTCAAAGGTGTAGAGACAACTACCTGAGTAAACAAGGAAGACAAGAACATGAATTCCACTTACCTCCAGAGACTTCTGTGTTGCTCCTCCAGTTGAGTTAGCAGATGCTCAATGTATTTATTAGAGTCCATGTATTCCTGCACCAATAGAACAAGACAAAACCCCATTATGATAGTAACCAGATTCTAAGATTCCATTCCTATTGCACCAAGGAATATTTTCAACAAGATAAGCCCTTGTTCCCTCATAGTTCTCACAGTCTATGTTTCTATGATTTATAAGCATAGTCATTTTAAGATGAATACTATTTTCCCTTTTTTATCATGTTATAATTTTTTATAAACTAATCACTTCAAAGAATAAAGATCTTCTTAGTCAGCCTAAAAATCCTTTTATTTACCCCAAAAAGCTTTTATTTCATATTATCTACACTGGAGTCCATGTGTTCTACCATATAAAAGTAAATGAGCCAATGTGCTGTTGTTAACCTTAGAAGAAAAAGGATAAAGTACACAATACAGAACTTAAATTTTCTGGTTTGATGATCATCATTTTTAGGTAAAATTCATTTTTAAACTATATAGGATGCTTTATATTTCTACCCCATTCACTGTGCTTTCATGTACATCTATGGACATGTCCACATTCTTTCATCTCCTTATAAATACACAAAACAGTGTTTGCTTCTTTTCAGCCTTAGAAGATAAATCTTTGGCGTCTAAGGAGTTATAAAAGGTAAAGTGATTCTATAGAAATGTGTATGTAAACTGATCTGTGTAAATCAAACTCCATTTTCAAGAAACATGTCTGAAAAATCAAGAACTATTTTTTCACATGAGAATTGTGCAGAAAAACTCCATAGGTTATTACATCTGATGTTTTAAAATTTATAGCTTCTGAAGTATGAGGTTCACATGTAATAGAAGTTCAGTTGATAACTTGGAGCAAATACAATGTGTAACACTTCTCATGATATCTTTCATTCTGATTCTGCTATTTCTTCCCCTTTCTGTTTGAAGATCCCACCCACAGGCCTCTGCTTCTATACTATAGCTGCCTGCAATGGACTAGCAGGCAACATTAAGACTCCCACAAAGCCTACTGTTATATTTCTGTGGATCTGAAATAAACTGGGATCTTTGATTAATATTGATATTTTTACTTCTGAAATGTAGTTTTGTTTTGTTTTGTTTTTTTTACATAATCTATCATTCCTATAGGAATATCAGTATAACAAGGGGGAAGAGGGGAAAAGGGGTGATCTGACAGAATGGAAAAAAGCTTAGTCCTGAATTTCTATCCTGGTTCTACAAGAACTTTTTCCTTTCTAAATCATCTCAGTGTACTAACTATAAAACATTTCAGGGCATACTAAGTTCTTGTCTAGGTAAAAAAAACATATGCTTCTAAAACATTATTCTTCTGTTACAGATAATTAGCTAAAGTGATTCATGTCTAATAACTAAACATGTATTTTCAGGTAACTACTGAAGAGTTAGTTAAACAAGACTATTCAGCATGTTAAAACCAAAGCAGAAGTTCCAACATATATGGTTATGGTTTTAAGTGTCCTGATTGAGGCTGAAACATGATTTAGAATGCCCATCATTACTAAAGACATTAATTATTAAGTATTTTCAGTTGAAAAAATTAAGACGTTTTTAGAAAGTAGAAGTAAATTTCAAAGTCATATACCCATTTTTCATTCAACAATTTTCAACATTTGTGATGTACCAAGAGCTATTCTAAATTCCATAGATACAGTACTAAGAGGGATAAACCACTCCTTGGAGGAGCGTATACTTTCTGACAAGGGAGACAAGCAAATAAATGAACAGATGATTTCAGATCAGGTACATGCTAAGAGAGAAATCAACAGATGATAAAGACTTGAAATGGGAGGAAGAGATATTTCATGTGAAGTCACTATAAGAAGACTGAGCTCAAATAAGACTGTTATTAGCTAAGACTTGCTAGAGGAGGTTGCGACCATATAGGCAAAAGCCTCCTGAACATTGCAAAGGATTCAGTATATTCAAAGATCTCAAATATGCCATTTGAAGATCAGAAACATGCCAGTGGGAGGCTGGAAATAGGGCAGCCTCCTTCGTTAGGGCAGAGTCCAAATGAAGTTGGAGTTAGGCGGAAACAAAATCATGCACAGTCCTTGGAAAGCAGTTTAAACTAAAATCAATACATTTGTTATTTTGTTAATTCTGATTAGCTCAAGTCAGAGTGGTTGAATCTGGAAAGCATAGTGATGACAAATATGCTCTTTGACTCAAAGAGATTTAGGCTCAAATCCTGGTGTGATCTTACTAGCTATATTCCCCTAGTAAAATTATTTAAGCTTTCTGAATCTTTTTTTTTCATCTTTATCGGAGGGATAAATCAGACTTCAGCTATGAAGGTTTTATAAGGATAAAATTGTGTTGAGTATATATCATCATGCCTGCCAAATAATATGCATAGCTTTTTTTTTTTGGCCTAGCAGGTATTTATTTATTTTATACATTTTTACTGATGTATTATATTGTGTGCATGTACAAATATGTAACAACAGATCCCGTCAATATGTACAACTATGCATAGCTTTTTCCAAATCGCTATGCATCTCTTCTCAAAAATCACTTTACAAGATGAGGCTATTGTCTATTTTTTTTTTCTTTTACCAAACTTCAAGAATTTTAAGTGTACAGTTTATGAACTGAAGCTCTCTAAAGAAGCCACCTCTATATTAAAGATCCTCAGACTGACCTTGGCTGACTAGAACATTGCTACTATGAAAAGAAGAAGTGTTATAGGTCAAGAGCCAAAATTATCTTGGGTTATATTCTGCCTTTTAATAGCCATTCACTTTAACTTTTGTGTGTGACCTAACATCCTCGTGACTATTTAGAGTAAAAATCTTAGGATATATTCCTAAGCTTAGGAGGCCTGTATCCTTCACCAGCTCTAAAGCCAAGAATGTTGTTAGGTAACATCTGAAAGTCATAGGAGAGAATGCTCCACTTTGCTGCAGTCCACCTATCTGCTGCCCCATTAATGTATTTGGTAAATGTTATGATTTATGTTTTGTGACTATAAAAATTCATGTATCCTCTTCCACTGTTCAAAATGTTATTCAGGGTAACTTGAATCCACGTTCTTGCCTATATTTGGCTCAGAGTAAACTATTTTCTTATTTCTTGAGAAATACAGTTACTCTTTCACATCAAGTTCACTAACCCTTCTTCCACCACAAATTTATATGGTGCTCTATTCACATGTGTACAATTTGGTTAGTGAAAACTAAGCCTCCTGTAATTGAGAAAAGAAAACTCATCTACATTATTCCTGGTGTCATTGTACATTATTTGCAACACATTATCTATGAAATTTTTCACAGATAATGTTTCCCAAGTCTTGCTTTGCCCTGTTATGTCAAATAATATGAATTTCTAATCATTAAATGTAGCTGTCACAGGATTGTGGTTTAAAAGCTGTTTCAAACATAAGAGAAATAGAGAAAC
>PVHX01000687.1:97123-266614 GCA_004024805.1 Geosciurus inauris
ATATAAAGATGTTTAATATGAAGAATGTAATCTTATAATTTTGTGCAAAGTTAGAAAAATTATGATTGTAACAATTTTTTTTCTATTTGCCTCAACAAATGTTTTCAGTGAATAGTGTGTACAGCTTCTGAAAATTTGTTTTTTTCTGTTATGTTTGATAACATGTATTAAAATGCAACTTTTGAGAAAAATAAAAAAACAAAAAAAAGCTATTTCAAATAAAAATATAAGCTGATTCTATTTAAACTAGGTTTATCCAGTTTTTCATAAAAGTAACTATGAAGACAATTCTTAAACCACTTAATAATAGGAAAGTAAGGTTATGGATTCTCCATCCCCCATTTCAGTTTACTTTACATCAATAGCACTCCTGTTTCTAACACCCAGTATAGTTAACTCATTTAAATATTTGAGTATAGCTTACTACTTGCCCCACAACACATACACATAAGGTTAACAGACATGAAAAGGGTAAAAATGATGATGCTCACGTGCACTTTATGCTATGTGAAACCATTCCTCCCCTACCTAAAATAACTTAAATGGATGGTCCCCTTATATATTTATCATTTCTGGCCCGTGAATTAGGAAAGTTAGCTAACTCATGAGAAATTCTTATCATTCTATAAGATTACAATAGGAATATTCCCAGTAGGAATTTTGTCTATCTATGGTGGGGGTGGCACTGGGGCAGGCATCGGTGTACCCTGGGGCTCTAGTCACAGTAAGTAAAATGCTCTGGGCTCAGTGGCTACTACAAGAGCATTGGTAGCAGGTGCATACTGAAGAATAGACTCCAACATTCCAGAATATCAAAGGCATAGGGAGATAAGAGTACTGGACCAATCATTTCAGAACAAATAGAAAAGTCATAACATAGAACCATGGAAAGTACTATAGAACAAGAGAAAGATCATCACTCTCAGTCACAAGAGAGGATGTGAATCAGACAACCATTGACAAGAAAACATGAAAGCATTTTGTTTCAGAAAGACCCTTCATATGTTTAGTAGTGTCTAGAAAGTAAGTCTCTCTGACATGTGGAGAAAGTTTTTAAAAGTATTGAGATGGGCAGAATTAGATTTAATATTAATAGAACCAGCAGGAAAGATAACAAAATGAAACAAAACTTAAAGGGAGTATGGTGAGCTAAGAATTAAGGAAACAAACTGCAGTAACAGAATTGAAATCTGCTTATCCATACATTGTAATTTTTATTATGAGGTGACTCTCCCCACCATGAAGTGATGCTTTAGAGAAGTACAGGCAATTGGTTTTGGCTTATTGATACTGAAATTGTCACTTTGGCTAAAGTCTACTTCCTAGTATCTCATTTAGAAAGAAATCAAACTCCCAACAGAGGCCAGGCCAAGTACATATTCACCAACCTTCCATTACTAATTTCTACATACTGAGTTAGCATTAGGAAAAGTTAGCTAACTCATGAGAGGAAAGTTAGGACTGTGTATCTCAGTCAGTGAAAACTTAAGTCTCCTGTAATCTGGAAATAAAAAATGATCTACATTTTTCCTGTTGTCTTTGTGTATTATTTGCAACACATCATCAATGAAAAATGCCAGTTTCCCAAACCTTTCTTTGCCTCACTTCTATCTCACATAGCACAAACTTTATTAAAGTTATTGTCACTAACTTGAGGAATATCTTTTTCTATGGGCTTTCATGAAAATTACAAAACTCACATTAGACATGAATAGGAGAGTCAACAATGACGACACACACAATTCTATGCAGGTCAAACAATCTACAACTAAATCAAGAAATAAAGGATAAAGATAAAAATGAATAAAGATGATTGATGACAGAGCAGAAAATACAGTTTTGCTTAACAATTATAGCTTTTGAGTATTTAGTAAAAATTGTAGTGTAAATAGATAATTAACAAACATGTTAGGATAGAAAGCAAAGGGCCCATTTATATGCATCCAAAAGGCCAATCACAATCTAGATAGAGTTAACGGACGACGGTCCACATATCCACTGGCACAGAGTTCTCTACAATAGTGAGGGAAAAAATTTAAAACAAGCATGCAAACACTCCGAGGTTTCTAAGCAAGGAACAAAAATAGATGGCTCAGCAGCTTCTCATCACCCCTAATAATGGCCATTGAAGTTAAATACACAGATAAATCCCAAATATTATTTTCAAACAAGTAGTTTCTGTATAACAAAGCAACAGAAGGACATTCTTAGGTGTTCATGAACTCAGAAAGTACAGCACTTGTGTCTTTAATTAAACACTTAGAGATACATATGCATATTTTAAAGGTGTCTGGGTATATATCAAATACCTAAGAGATGAATAAAAAACATACCAGATGTGTGTGTGTTTATGCACATATCCAATACTTGATCAATGAATTAATATGGGATTCACAATATAAAGGGAAGGTTTGAAAGGAGTTAAGCCATTATTTAGATGTTTAAACAATATAATAGATTATAAAATTAAATGTAAGTATCTGAGAAGATATAGATTACACATCTGTAACTGTGATTGGCAGAGGGAGGATCAGAGGGGGAAAAGACAAGTTTCTTCATACACAGGGACAAAAATGATTGTTCTGTATTTGGTAATAAAAAAGAATAAATACAAGGATGTGTTTTGGCTACATTTGCACAGTGGGGAAAGCAATTTGGTTTTTCATTTTGTGAATTTAAAATGTTCAAGCTCCTTTGATTTAGAGGCTTTGGTCCAGAAATTATTCTGAGGAAAAAATCAGATAAAGGAAATGATGTCCAAAATACATGTGAAATTTGAAAAACCTGGGTATATCTGTTTCCAAAATGATTAAAATAAAGCATGCTTTATTAAGAATTATAATTCATTAATAACTAAGAATATATAAAACAAAACATTCAATAAAATATTAAATAGAAGTTGAATGTAAAACTACATAATCCACTTTTATCACAATTGAGAAAATGTATATAAAGGTTTAAAAAAGCATACTGTGTTGTAATAGAAATTTACTTCTGAATACTTCTCTTTCTATAATTTAAAAATACTATATACTCACTATAAACATTTTTTAAATGATGAATGTTATTTGGAGAAATACAGCCCCAGAAATAATATTCACAAACATATTATTATAATTAAATTTTAGAAAGCTAGATCTACATTATCACAATAAAGCAATTTCCTTTATATTATTCTACAGCTAAACTGGTATTTGAAACAATGAACCCCTTTCTTCTTGCCTTTGTCCATGTTGTGATAAAAAACATTTCAGCAAAACTGGGATTAAGGAGGTGAGGAACATCAAATTATACCAAGGCACATTTATATGTTTTTAAAATTTTACAAAAGGTCCTACATTAAAGAGACATCTGTTTCTTGGCTAAAATTTCTGCAAATTAGAATCATTTTAGAAATACATTTCAGAAAGTTTGCCTTTCGTTTCTCTCAATGTAAGTGTTTTAGGGCAATCAGTATGAAACATTTAAAGTGATTAGCAGTTTATAGGTACACTGAACACTGCATGTAGGTACAGCATTTAAAGTGAACCTCCTATTGTCTAAAATAGGTCAGTTCTAAGAGACCTATTAAAAATGAATCCTAATGAGGCAAAAGTTCTGAGGTGTCATTCATTTGAAGTGCAATTTAAAACAAAATAGTCTATCAAACCTTATAGATATCCAAAATCCCTCCAAATAATCCTCATATTATAATCAGCATAACTTATGGCAGAACTTGTGAAATCCTGACAGCAATCTTGTGACTTCTAATGGAGAATTCCCAATTCACCTTTCGGCAAAGAAGCAACAACAAGGAGGCCAGCTGTTCAAATCAACAGAAACATCATTAGATACAGGAATTTCCACAATTAGGAAATAACTAATTACCATAACAAGTGATGCTGCCCTCAAAAAATTATTTTGTCATCTTAATGAAAAGGTACATCTGTGCAGCAAACACAAAAAAATAAAACATAACCATACTGGGAATTACACAGGCAAGGTAATAAATAGAAAGGTGTCTCAATCTTAACCAGCATCTGTACCAACATATATTCATCCAAGCAGGCATCTCTGCTTGTTAAACACCACAAACAAATCAATTCATGAGCCCATTCTAACAGATTAATTCCACCACCAATCTCTCTCCATTAACCATCTCTAATTCCTCTTTCTCATTCAAGTAACTGCAACCTTGCTTACACCACAAACCTTTAGGTGCAACTTCTCTATGAGAACTACTGATGGTCTCCACAAACTGGAGTCTCTTAATTTTGCTTGGTTTTTATCTTATGAGCAGTTCCTGCAGCACTTGACATTTTAAATCCCATTCTCCACATCCTGGTATTCCCTGAAAGTGTCTCCTACCACTATGAGATCTGAGTCTTCTTCATTCCTTCTTGTGGCCCTGTATCAGGAATAAATTTCTAGTCTAGGTTCTCTTTCCATCAAGTACTACTCTTTCACCCACCACTAATAATCCAGACACCCAAATATTTGTCTCCATGCTAGATCACCCTCTCAAGGTGCAAACCTGTGTGTCTAGCTTTGCTAAACATGCCCCTGTAGATGTGGCAAAAAAAACTCTTCAAAGAATGTCTTCCTTCATTTGTGTGTACTCCATTATCTATCATAGCACTTGAAACATCACAACACTCAAATGTGTGCTAAATAAATGAACAAGTAAAATACTTAGCTGGATACCATCACACTCAAAACAGGAGAATTTGAGATTATTTTGCTATAAGTCTTGTCCTTCAGAACTTTTTACTTGAGAAGGTTATCATAATCATAAAGAAATTATGCAGTTATAAAAATATCAGAAGATAGTGTTATCCATCTTTTTTCATACATCATTCAACAAAGCAATTCTGACCCTAGATGTGTGGGAATTTCCCCCTATATATCAACCAAACAATCCTCTAGCAGATACCAGCTAAGTATCCTATAATTTAATTCAATTCTGACACAATCAACCTCAAGATAGCATAAGATCCTACAAGTTGAGGGCTCAGTCTCATAACTGTCCCCAACATCAGATGTCAATCACTAGTAATGGTTACCACCCAAACTTCTGTCCAGCCAGCTATATAAATACAGGTTCTCACCACCCACTTTGGATCCAATTAAACTGATACAGCTGCTCAAAGAACTCAGGGAAGCCCTTTGCTTATCTAATATGAATGACATCTCAAAGGATAGAAATGAACAGCCAGATGAAGAGAAGCATAGTGTGAGGTATGAGAGAATCTTCTATACATATCTTCTGGCATACTACCCCCCCAGGAACTGCCAGCATATCACATATTCAGCTATGTGGGAGATGCCCAAACCTAGTCCTTTTAGGTTTTTAATGGAGGCCTCATCATAGGCATAACTGGTTACAATATCTGCCATGGGTATCAACTCAATTTTGGGGGAGGATACCAGGGATTGAACCTGAAAGCACTTTACCACTGAAGCACACTCTCAGACCCTTTTATTTATAGATTTATTTTTATTTTAAGACACCCTCTAAATTGCTAAGTTGCTGAGGCTGGCCTTGAACTTGTGATCCTCCTGCCTCAGCCTCCTGAGTTGCTGGGCTTACAGGCATGCACCACTGTGCCCGACTTCAACTCGATTTTAATCCCTCTCCTTATCCTTGAGATTTTGGGGCCAGGCTGAAAAGTTCTACCCCTCTAATCACATGGTTGTTTCTTCTAGCAACCAGCCTCCATCCTGAGTCTGCTGAGAGTGTCTTATTAGAATATGGTGCACCCTACCACCGTGGAAACTCCAAGAGATTCAGGAGCTCTGGGATAGACACCAGAGGTCAAAGACAAACTATCAGGACAAAAGATTTTACTAGTACCACTATCTACAAAATTTTAAGGCATGTTTGCCAAGCATAGGAGGACAAAAGCCAAATATATAGTTCTTATTTTATCTTATTATCATAGCAGTTTCTAAAATTACTGTACACTAACTTCCATTAATACAAATACAGAATGGCATCCTAAAGACAAGCTATTGACAATTCTACAAAAAAAAAATGTGCTTTTCAAATCTTGTAATCCTGAAGATTTAATTATGTTGCTCATCTATAGCAGAGCAGTCAGGACTTGTCAAAGATTTTAAAACATGAAAACAATCACAACCAAAGTTTGCTATCAAATGGAGTGGTAACTGATAGAATAATGACTAGCAAACCCCATAGAGTGAAAACGTATCTCCATAGACTTTCATAGATGAAAATTTTATCAATATGAATTACTAATGACAGAATATAGACCTACAGCCACATGTGGCCATTGAAAAGCTATATTGTCTGCTCTTTGGCATCAAGGTAGCTGATTACTGCAAATCAAACTATAAGCACAGCTTAGCAGATTTTAACTCTGAAACACATTTTAATTTGTTGGGAATTGCATATCTGTCCAATGTATTATCTCCTTATTTCTTTTCTTGTCTTTTTTTGGGGGTGGGGTGGGGAGGGAGTAGCACCAGGGATTGAACTCAGGAGCACTCAACCACTGAGCCACATCCCCAGCCCTATTTTGTATTTTATTTAGAGACAGAGTCTCACTGAGTTGCTTTGTACCTCAATGTTGCCAAGACTGGCTCTGAACTCCTGATCCTCAGCCTCCCAAGTTTCTGGGACTATAGGCACGTGCACTGTGCCCAGCTCCCTTATTTCTTTTAAACCCTTTTACTCATCAGTTAATACACATGGTTCCCAAACTAAAAATGTTTCCCACCTCCTGTTCTGCAAGGGGTGAACGTGTGACTGAAATCAAGTCAATGGAATGTGAAAAGAAATGGTATGTGCAACAACTAGGGAATCTCCAACATAAAAACAAGCTGCACACCCATTATATACTCTTCTCTGATGCTTGGCCATAAACAATGACAACCTTTGGCCCAGAAACATCACCTACATGTCAATGATGCAGGTGATTGTTCTTAGAGCACCTGTCCACTTTGAGCCTCCCTTTGGCTTTTCACATAAAAAAGAAATGAATTCCTATTTTATTTATAAACACCATACTTTAGGAAGCTTAGTCTATGCTGTGAGTAATAAAATAAAGGTTCACCAATTCTTCTGAAAAGATGACAAGCAGTGAAATACTAAGCAATTTAACATCTCAATATTACTTTATTGATTAATTGATATAGTTGTGGTTATTAGAGTTTTCCAAAGAGCTTTGACATCCATCCTCATTAGATCCTTATAATGTCTTTGAGTTATAGTCAACATTTCAATTTAGAAAAGTAATGTTCAGATTATAGGTTAGTAATTTGTTTAGGGTCAGATGGTGACAGCCTTGAGAAATAGTCTACTTTTGCTCAGTTCAGCATATTTTACATTGCCCCTTAAAATTCCCTTCCTACAGCTAACTCACAGTGAATTTTTAAGTGGATCCATCAAAGAACATTCTATATTGGTGAGATGGAGACCAACTGTAGAATACTCCCTCCACCACAGCCCTACTCACCCATTTGGCTCATTAACATAGACTGTTGGTCCCCAATCCCAGAATTTGATCCAGTAGTGTAGGATGGAGCCCCAAAATGTGCATCTCTAATAAGCTCTCCAGTGATTGTGATGCTGTTGATCAAGGAACCACTCTCCACATTTGGGGGAACACCTAACTATATGCAAAACCATAATACACAGCCAACAAAAAAATTTCCAGATTCATACTAGTTATACATCTAAATTTGTTTTTAGTTCCACCTGGATTTCTCTGCCTACTAAAAGGGCAAGGGCAGAAATTAAGCTGTATTCTCACATTCAGTGGTCTAACAAATGAGATGAATCTATACAAATAAGTATCTTTAAATTATATTAAATTTGACAAAGATGCTTGCTTTTATTTATACATTTTGAGTAAAAGATTGAGAGAAATGTGATTTTAAGTTAAAAAGAAATTGCTATATTTCTAAGCAGCTTGTATTATTTTCTTAAATATTATTTTATAGCAGTTTTGAAGATAATTTTTTTAAATATTCTATATGTCTGTCAATTCTAAATTATTGATTGTATTATTGAGTTCTGTGGTTTCTTTGTTTAGTGTTTGTTTGGAAGATCTGTCCAGTGGTGAGAGAGGTGTGTTAGTCACCCAGTATTATTCTGTTGTGGTCTATTTGATTCTTAAAATTGAGAAGTGTTTGTTTGATATACACAGATGCTCCATTATTTGGGGCATAAATATTTATGATTGTTATGTCTTTTTGATGTATGATTCCCTTAAGCAGTATGAAATGACCCTCTTTATCCCTTCTGATTATCTTTGGTTTGAAGTCCACTTTATCTGATATAAGGAAGGAAACTCTGCTTGCTTATGTGGTCCATTTGAGTGGTATGGTTTTTTTTTTTTTTTTTTCCCCATCCTTTCACCTTTAGTTTGTGGATATCTTTTTCTATGAGTCTTTTGAAGGCAGCATATTGTTGGATCTTTTTAAAATTCAGTCTGCCAGTCTATGTCTTTTAATTTATGAGTTTAGGCCATTAACATTCAGGGTTATTATTGAAATATGGCTCATATTCCTAGACATTTTAGTTTATTTTTAGTTGTTAACTTGATTTGGTTCCTCCTTTGATTGGTTTTTCCTTTAGTGTAGTTCCTCTCTTTGCTGATTTTCATTTCCTCCTCATGGAATATTTTGCTGAGAATGTTCTCTAGTGTAGGATTTTATCATAGAAGGTTTTTATTTCATCATCAAACCGGAAGCTTAATTTTGCTGGATATAAGATTCTTGGTTGGCACCCATTTTCTTTGAGAGGTTGGTATATTTTGTTCCAGGATCTCCTGGCTTTGAGGGTCTGGGTTGAGAAATCTGCTGCAATCTGAATTGGTTTCCCCCTGTATGTAATCTGAACCTTCTTTCTTGCAGCTTTTAAAATTCTATCTTCATTGTATATGCTAGGCATTTTCATTATAATGTGCCTTGACGTGGATCTGTTGTAGTTTTGTATATTTGGTGTCCTGTAAGCCTCTTGTATTTGATTTTTCAATTCATTCTTCATGTTTGGGAAATTTTATTATATTATTTCATTGAAGAGATTGTGCATTCTTTTGGTTTGTATCTGTGCCTTCCTCTACCCCAATAATTCTTAGATTTGGTCTTTTCATGTCATCCCACAATTCTCGTATGTTCTATTCATGGTTTCTTGCCATCTTCATTGTGTAGTCAACTTTATTTTCAGTATTATATATTTTGTCTTCATTGTCTAAGATTCTGTCTTTCAAGTTATCTAGTCTGTTGGTGATGCTCTCTATTGAATTTTTTATTTGGTTTATTGTTTCCTTCATTTCAAGGATTTTTGCTTGGTATTTTTTCAGAGTCTCTATCTCTTGAAGTAATCTTTTGCTCCCTGTATTTGCTCTCTTATCTCTTTGTTGGAGTGATCAATTGTTGCCTATAATTATTTATTGGCCAAATGAGATAAATATTTAATGGCCAAATGAAGAACTTTATTTAGGTCAGAAAGAAAACAAAACTGCACTTTTGTAATTTGTAGGGTTTTTTTCTCCCAAGGTAGAAATGAAAACAAATTCAATCTGTCCATAATTCAGTTACACATTTCAGTAATATGTTATTTGTCAGTATAACATAAGATTGTAAATATAAAGAAGATACCATAAAAATGTAAATGATAAGTTAGACAAGTCCTTATTTCAACCTCTGTTCTTGCTTTGATGGAGGCATACTGACAGTCTTGTGTAAGTTGAAAGTCTCAGCTACAACCTTGGCTAGTCTATGTAGAATAATTTGGCTATGGAAAGTCATGAGTTAATTCAAGTGACATTAAAACAGTGTAGGAATTAATCAATGATCCCACTGCATCAATGTTTTGTACTTTCATACATTTCTTGCCATCCAACTATTGGATCACAAAAGGCCATTTCACTCACTACAGTACATCATGACCTCCTGAGTCTATTATTATCAATGCCCTTCAAAATCTGGCCAGTTTTATTCTGATTTTATTTCCTATTACTCCACAAAGCTATACTGGGACCCAGTGAAGTCAGGCTCCTTGCTTTTTCTGGACAGGTGCAATATAAATTCTTTGCTGTGCTAGCACCTAGCACAGGATCTACAAATAATAGGTGTCAGAGGTGAAAATCAGTAGTGTTACCCACTATTAGAGTCTGAAGTCATTTCTAGAAGTTAGTGCACTTGAACTGGCTTATAGCATCACCCTGGGAAGACAACACTTGCTTGTTCCCACTGGTTCTGCTGAATCAACCTGGAGTGCTAATTAACACAGACTGTTGAGCCCCAGCCCGAGTCTGTTTCAGTGGGTATGTGTAGGATGAAACCAAAGAATATGCATCTCTAACAAGCTCCCAGGCAATTCTGATGCTGCTAATCTGTGAACCACTCTGCACATCACTGGCTTGTAATATCAAGGATTTGTTTATGGCTTAGCCCTATTACCATCCACTATTCTCTTGAAATATTAATAATAACAATGTAAATGTGGCCAAATTCAATTGTTCTACAAATATCTGGATAATGATTATGTTCAGATACTCTTCCAGATCTGGGGAGTACAGCCAGTATACAGAGGTCTCTGTTCTCCTTAAGGTTCCATTTTTATCAGTGAAAAACAGTCAAAAAAATAAGTGGAGGAAAGGATTATATGGAATAACTAGATTAGAGGGAAAGAAACAGATGAAGTAGAGGAGCGGGAGGGAGGACTGGTAGAAGAAGGTCATAGTAAAGAGACTTTGGGGAAATATCTGGAGAAAATAAGGGAACTGACCAGGTAACAACCTTGGGAGGTTAATTCTAGGCAGAAGAAGTACAAAAGTTTTGAGAAGTTCAGAGAGAGCACAAAAGTTAGTGGCTGCAGTGTAGTGATGGAGTAGAGGAAAGAGAGAGATTGTCATAGCCGCATAGTCCTGGTAAGGATTGTGTCATTTGTTCTCAATGAACTAGACAGCAAATGTGGTGGGACTGGAGTGAGGCATTAAGAAATCTCACATAAGTCTTAAAAGGATCCTTCTGGCTGCTGTTGACCACAGGAGGAGCAGCAGGAGCACATGCAGGGAGACCAGCTGGAAGCTAGTAGATTAGATGACAATTACTTCAACTGGAATCATCATAGGGATAATCATGTTAAGTTGTTGGATTCAAAAAGTATTTGGAAGATGGAAGTGGTAACCTCATGGATTGAATGTGGGATATGAAGAAAAGAGAATCAAAGACATATTTGGTTTTTGACCTAAGAAACTGGACACTGACATTTATTGACAGATAACTATGAAAGGAACATGTTTGTGTAAGGGGTTTTGAAGAATTGTTTCCTTTGGGTAGTTAAGTTTGAGAAGCCTGTGACATAGAGTGAGTAGATGCTAATAAAGCTGTTAGTGTTCGGGAATTTGGGATTCCAATATGTACAGCTAGCACATAGAGTCATGACATGGAGGAGGTTACCCGAGGAAGAAGCCATACTAAAGAGGAAAAAACCCCAGCATTTAGAGGTTGGGAGGATCAGCTGGTCAATGAAGGAGAGGTAAGTGAAGGAGGAACAGAAAAGCCAAGTGACCCAGGAGAGAGCATTCCAAGAAAAAAAGAGCACCCAACACAATCAATGGTCAAGTAAGACAGGCCCCCAAATTGACCAAATTTGCCAATGTGGAGTTATTAATGGGATGAAAGACAGATTTAGTAGAGGAGCCACTGCAGGTATCTCACTATGGAGGGTAGGTAGGGGAGGAAGAAAGAGAAATCTGACACCAGGGGTAGAAAGAATAAAGCTTTCCAGAGAATACCATATATTTCTTAAAGATCAGTGTGCCTGGAAGACTCTGGAGGCACTTGAGTTCCAGGTCCCACCTCTGAGATTCAGTTTCAATAAGTCTAGGAATAAGCTGGGGTCTGGAGATCCAATTTTAACAAAACTTGGAATAAGATGTTTCCAATTCTCCTTGGTGTCTCCTTGGGGCACGGTGTCCCAAATGGAGGCTTTGTACACTTCTGAGGACCTAAGGAAACCAAACAAACCAAGAATCAATCACACCTTTCCTGAAATACCTACAACACTTTTCTACCAAGGAAAGTCAGGGCCCTGTGTTCTCTGAACATTCACATGTCATCAGGGAAGGAGATAGTAAACACGCAGATGTTTAGAAAAGAAGCTGGTTCTATCCCTCTTGGATCCAAAACCTCTCCTAGGAGCATATGAGCTGCCTATCCCAGGAGGGGACTTCTGCCACACCAGAGGGTCAAAAAATACTTGAACATTCTTTGCTTTGTTTTCATGTTTATCTTTACCGGATTTCCCTCAAGAAAAATGGTCAATGTCCTTCAGAGTGAGGGAATTTTGCATTTCCATACTAACTAACAAAACTTGTTTGAATTTTATCTTCCAGCCAGAGGGCATTGGTGGATTTGGGTATTTGAGTGTATTCCCTGTTAAGCAGTATTTCCCACTTATGACCAATGAACATAAATCATACTGGAGGAAACAACATTCCCCCTCAAGTGTACGATTTCACTCACTCACTACTGCTTCTACTACTAATGGAGATGGGTGGTACCCAGGATAGACCACATTTACATGTCCATGTTCATGGTGAAAATGAAAATAATGCACCTGATCTGAGTTTTCCTTGCTCTCATTAAGCAGCAGAATAGTGTTTTTATGCAGTATCTAAACATTTTCCAACTTGCTCTTTTTGTGTTTTCTTCAAAAGAACAGCAGAATACTGAATTACCACAATTGATCACCATGTTCTCCTTTTATCTCTAAATTTGGTCTCTGTGATAACATAAAGTGACATATCAGAGGAGAGTACAGGTCAGGAAATATAGGATGGAGCTCCTGAAGAGACATTATCATCTGAACCATCTCTTCAGATGTAATAATCTGCAGGGTACAGATGTTTCCATACATGAAAAGGATAAATATGTATCATTCATGCAAAATACAAAGTGAACCAAAAGATATAAAGAATTCTGATTGTCTCAAGCTTAAATCCGACAACAAAACCTATAAAACCAAAACTCAAATTGTTCCCAAGAGAAAACTACCATGAAGATAAGGGCTGAACTGGAAAAATTCCAAGCTCAGACCAAACATTAACAGTAGGAAGAACCTTTTAAACAATAGTTTGTGGGATGGATTTTAGGGTAGTACTCTGTGGCTATCTCTCCTCTGATATATAAAAACAAGTAAGTAGAGAGATTCAACTTAGGATCAGAAAAAACTTGACTGAGATTTCAACCTAGAAAGGCAGTGCCATGAGGATGAGGTGGGGTTTGGGGTTGGGTCTTGTGCAGGTGCAGGGGGCCCTAAGAAAGAAGCAAAGCAGGGCCACGGGGTGTAGCTCAGTGGTAGAGCATATGCTTAGCTTTGAGATTTGTGGGGGGGGGGGTGTGCACCTGTGCACCCTGGATTCATTCCTCAGTATGCGCGCACATACACACAAGCAAAAAGAGAGAAACAAAGCGAAGCTTGAATATACTGGTTCCCCATCAGGAGTGGCTGCAGATCTGTTCAGCAGAATTGTTCTTCACTTAAGGGACCATCTTGGAAGGCTTCTAACAAGGTGGAGAGCTATGCATCCTTCCTCTGCCTGGCAGCCTTAGTGCTGAGAACACTTGAAGTAGTCCAATATCCTCCACAAAGAAACCAGTACTAGAGAAAGACACTACTCTCTCTCCTCCAGGACTGGGAACTATGTCAATAAGGTTTCCTATACCAAGACCAAGACTTGTATAATAAGCAGCATAGGGGAAAATCTGGACACATCGGATTGCTGTTCTTCATTTTGGGGTCTTAAACTTGAACTGTGAAAATATTTAATGGGAACTCAAAGGTAAGAGTAAGACCAAAGTTCTCACTTTGGTAAGTGAGACCAAAGTTCCTCCATTCTTCCCGTGTCCTCCCCCACATTATGGAGCATTTGGTTTTCTGAGATTGGCTTACTTCACTTAGCATGATATTCTCCATCTCCATCCATTTACCTGCAAATTCCATAATTTTATTCTCTTTTATTTCTGAGTAATATTCCATTGTGTATATATACCACAGTTTCTTTATCCATTCATCTATAGAGGGCATCTAGGTTGGCTCCACAGTTTAGCTATTGTGAATTGAGCTGCTATAAACATTGAAGTGGGTGGGAGGGGGAGGGGGCAGGAGGACAGTAAAGATGGTGTAATATGATGAACATCATAGCCCTAGCTTTATGTATGACCACATGTATATTGTAATTCTACATCACATAGAACCAGAGAAATGAAAAGTTGTGCTCCATCTGTGTACAATGAATCAAAATGCATGCTGCTATCATGTATACCTAAATAGAATTAAAAAAAGAGTAAGAGTGAGAGCAATCTTTTGGCAATAGGCCTCTCCCTTTTGAAAAAAGGGACCCCCATCAAGGGCTATAAACTTTTTCCCTCACTTTCTGATTTGCAGTTGCAGTTAAGGAAGAACATGGAAGAGATCAACAGTGGGGAAACAGACTGAAACTGCAGAGCATTTTCTCCTTTAAATCGCCTCCAGAGATTCAGCCCATGCATTAGTTGATTCTTAGTATGACACTACAGAATCATACTAAGTGACAAATCACTTCCAGGAAAATCGTGCCTACAATGTCAACGACCAAACAGGGGAAATTTCAGCATGGTTTTAGATGAAAGAAATGACTTACCAAGTATAAAATATTTCACAAATATCACCTGCAAATTTGTTGGAAATGCCAACTCTTGGGCTTTTCCCCAGACCCACTAATCTCTGGAGGTGGAGGGCCCCAACAACCTTTGTTCTTTAGCAAGATCTTCACGTGTTTCTGTTCTCACTAAACTTTGAGAAGCTTTGTTCAATAAATGGTCAACTAACCCACATGATTGCATTCATTCCTCATGCAATAAAAATAAACACAGTAGCAAACACCTCTTTTTTTTCCCCAGAGACCAAAGTTAAACACAACCTGGTTTTCAGCATCTTCCAACCTCATCTCTATAGCTTGTTACAGGTGAAGCAATTTAAGATTATCCTCAGAACAACCCCAAATGTCTTATGGTATAAAGTGATTACCTCTGATTAAAAAGAACTTTTATTGGAGGTAACCTGGACGGCTGATACAACCTGAAGTAAATAGCACTGTTATATTGTCTGAAAGGTAATTAGAAAGCCATTTTGCTCTGCTGGTGAAAAGCCTTTCTGATTCAGGAGGAAAGTAGTTTCTTGTCTCTTGAAAGACAAGACAAATTAAACATTTGATGGAACATGGTTACAGGCGTCTAAACTCTCCCACTGAAAAAATTAAGAGAAAAGTTTCTATGTATTATAGTACTTCTAATTCAGAGAAAAGCTTGTGTTCAGAGACCCCATATATGTGCCTGTTCATCCAGGGAAGGGAAGCAGTGTTGAAAAGCAGCAGCTCATCACTTCCCATCTTCTGACCACTTGTAGGTCTTCTCCTCTTGGTTCTTCTAAGTCTGAACAAAATGGTACTTTTAGCCTCAACGTCATACCCACTTCATAAAAGCACCCTTCTGATCATTAGGATCTGCCTCAATGTTTCTCCTAGTGTGGTCTCCTGACCAGCATAATTACCATCAGCAGCAAACTTGTTAGCCATACCAATTCTTAGACTTTTCCGTAGACCCACCCATCTCTGGAGGTGAAGAAACCCAATAACCAATGGTTTAGTAAGCTCTCCAGATGATTCTGATCTAACTGAAGTTTGAAAGCCTGTATCCAATTGTTAAATACTAACCCACTATCATTACATTCATTCCCTGAGCACATGCCCATGCACAAGCTACCTCCTCTCTCCCTATTTTTCACTAGCCATTTGAGGCTATAGTCAATTTCTTGAGTTGCCGTCAGCATTCAGCCACAAATTAGAGTTTCTCTGTAAAAATCTCATTTGGAGGTAGGAGACAGGGGAAACATTAAGTGATGCACTTCCTTGCATCAGGTGAGAAATCCCAGTTTAATTAAAATAATGCAAAACCAGCAATAGCTGCCATGCTGTGAAGCCTACATTTGTACTATCCATGTAGGAGCCATTTTAAAGATCAGCATGAGAGCAGTAGCCATGATAAATATGATGCAGATATACCTGTGCTGTTATTAAAAAATAAAGTATATCCTTGCAAAGCTTTAAGCTACTAAAACCATTCAATAAATTAATGTGCACCTTTGGGATCTGGAGAGACCAAAGCTCATGTAAGTGCTTTGTGCTGGGACAGTCACCCAAGACAGTCACTGTTTTTTAAATATATGTATTTGGGGTAGCAATACTGACAGTTCACTTAGTAGTGGAAAATAATTTACCTACTCTAATCCTTACTTTTGATGAAAATCAGCCACACTTAGACAAGGCAGATGTGTTAAATCAATTTAAGAAGGCAATTTACTATGATGAGGTTGTTAAAGAGTCACAAGAAACATCAGGAAATTTATGCAAATACTTTTTGGGAATTTGTTCTGACTATGCAAATGTCACATAATTAGTTATCATGCTTTTCATGCAAAATTAAGTTTGCTATACTAAGGAATCACACTCAAGAATAAGGCTATTTAACATGAAAAGAATCCTCATTTTTATGACTGAAAGGCTGCAAATTGAGGGTAAACTGCAGGTGAACCTAATTCCAGCCTTCAATATTGTTATTCATTTGGAGGTCAAACAAAACCAACTGCAATAAGCAGCAGGAGGGTTCCCTGACTCTGGAAGTACCCCTGTGAATGCAAGAATCACAAGAAGTAAAAGCAATGCAGTAGTTTGCTTTTTGGGTTAGACTGTTTCAACTATCATTAACCAGATAGTCCTTTAGCCTGTCATTATTGTGGAAGAACTCAGTGCTATCATTTAATATTTAGCGGAATAACAAAACCAAACTTCTTCTTTGGAATCTAAAATGTAATTACTGCTCAATCCCTGTCTGCCTCAGGCTGACAGGCTGGAGAGAACTGGGAATTCCAGTGTACTGGCTTTCCCTACTCTGTGAACATCCCCATTAGTAGGTAGGCTCTCTGGACCTTCACTTGCTGGCAAAGCTCTGGATTTGCAATACTTGCTGGGAAATAAGGGAATTGGGCCCTAAATTTCTCTTGGCCACTTGAGCTGTAACCCATTGCTGTTTGTCCAGAACTGAAACATCTCAACATATAAAACTTTTAGTGAAATGTCCTGGGAAAACCAAAACAAATTCATCAGTTACCATGATCATACTTTCCTCCATACTTTTTTCCTAGCTTGTTTGTCCATTACTCACCACTGGGCTTTGGTTTATCTGAACATGCTTCAAATTTCTTACTAGAAATGAGCTCAACTCTAGTGCTACTGACTAGCCCTAATGTCAGGAATCACTTTTGCCAATCCACTCAAAAAGCAGATGCTTCTTCCAGGAGGCCCAATCATTGACTTTATTTAGGTAGACTACTCTGGAATAAAGGGGTTACCACCTGCCTGAGGATTCGCTCAGAGGGCTTCTTCAGTTACCACCATCTCCTTTATGAAAGTTTGCATCATAAGCTTGTTTCAACTACTCTACTCTGGTACTGTGATTAGAGTTCAATTTTTGGAAATTCATTGGGACCTGACCTCTAACTGGGTGAGGCTCAGTTAAAATCATGGTTTCCGACTACTCCACAAGGGCTCATTGTTGAAGTCGGTTTTAAAGTATATTCTGCAATGTATTAGAAATGAATGGTGTGCTTTTTGAACATTTGTGTTACCTTAGATGATCACAAAGTACTGAGCATGCACTGTTGCTCCAGAATCTAGAGTTGGCAAGCATATCTCTATATTAGTACTATAAATATAGAACAACAAAAGATTTTTGTAGCATGTTTTTAGCAAAAAGAGAAACTCAAATACTGTACTGAAGCTAAAAGAAAACTTCAATATTTGAATTTTACATGTATGCCTTTCATGTGTGAATGAAAATATGACAAACCTAGTAGAGACATTTGGTTAAAAAAAAAAAAGGCAGTAAAAGAACAAAATGCTTGATTGCTGGTACTTGGAAACATCTAGTTTCCTGTTTCCTAGATGATAAAAGCACCTGACTTCTTTGTAGCTCAACCAACTTTTTCTTACAGCCTAAGCTTGATAAGGACGTATTTCCTATTTACATACTCACTTTCCCACTTCAACTCAAAAAAATATACAGAACAATAGGTAGATAAAAGTTTTAATCTCAAAACAAAAACAAAATATTTAACTCATCACAATAGGTCAGTACTGCATTCTCAACTTCAACCATTTAGCCCAATATTAAGGAGCAAAAACTTTGTTGGTGCAACTGATTCTACACAAATAACTGGTCCTATAAAGTTGTCATGTTAAGTGAATATCTAAGTTTTGTAGTTAAGTGAATATCATTCCCTAATCCCTTATTATTATAAGACCCATTTCATATATATATGAAAGTTAATAGATGTAATTAAATAGACATAACCTTCCAAGTCTGTAAATATACCAGTAAATTCAACAAATATTTTAGTACCATTATGCAAATGACATTCCACCAAAGACACCACTGTCAGACTCAAAGAATGGAAAAAAAGCATAGATGTAGGAAAGTTGCAACATGGTCAATTACACAGACATTTTACAAAAAAACTTTAGCACCTTATGACAGAGATTTAGGGACAGGCAAAACAAGGGTATTTAGGATTCAGCTGGTGATGAAAAAAATTGCAGACTTTAGAACTTTATTTCAACACTGTCGCACAATTTGTTTAATTATCCTCTACAACCTGCTAGTAAAGCAAGTACTTCTATCTTTATTGTACCTATAAAGAACCTGCTTAAAGAGTTTGAGTGACAATATCTGAGTGGGCAATTGAAAGGAAAATGTTACATTAAATCACCAGAAACATAAATTGAAAACTCGCCTTTATTTCCTCTAGTTTCAATGCCCAGATAGAACATTCTTCCAAAAAAGCTGCAGGTCTCATATAAGTAGGTCTCATACAAGCTAGATGAGGAGATGGGGCCAGATCAGTGGTTGGTGAACACTAGCAAGCACCAGGCTCCTCCAGAGCTAATAGGAACAGACTACTCACTCCAGGCCACCCCCAGAGTCTCTAATTTGGTACTTCTGGGGAGACCTGAGAATCAGAATTCCTAACAAGGTGATGGTGATGGTGATGTTGAAGCTGCTTATGCAGGGACCCCCTTTGAGAACCCTTGCACTGGACCACCTTTAAGACCCCTAAGATTTGGAGTATGGAAAAAAAGAACATTCTTATGTCTGCACCAGCTGTCAAAAAGTATTTTTCTATCTATCTTTCCATTCAGTCATTCAACAAACAACATTTATTACCAGTTTTTTTAAATAGTTCCTGGTTTGAATGAAACATTTATTACCAGTTTTTTTAAATAGTTCCTGGTTTGAATGAAAGTATTGGAAATGATTTAATAAGATACATTATATAATTTGGGGGTCTTTGAAAATTTGAATCCATTTCTGTGATCATGTAAAACCAGAAAAAAAGTAAATTAAATCAGAAAAAAAGCATGTTAAATTATGAACTTAGTGCCTGACACAAAGGGAGAACTCAGCACACATCAGCTACACAGATCACTGAAACCCAGACAATCCACACATCACATCTCCCTTTTGCCCCTCACACTGCTCACATCTCTCCTATTTCAGCATTTCAGGGTCTTCCTCACCTTGGTTATGAAGGCAGCAAGGGTCAGATCAAAATAATGCTGACAAAGGGACATGTGGGGTTAACAGGACAGGGATAATTGATTCCTAACATGAGTTACCCAGTTAAAAGCAAACTCCAGCCTGTCAGTTTTTACCAGCTGCCTCACAGCACATGTTTCTCCCATGTTACCTCTCTGCTTGGGACAGGGGACAGGGAGCAGTCTTGGCAGCAAAAGAAATGGACAGAACCAGCACAATAATCTGGACAATAGAATTAGAGATGGCTAATTGCTGGCCATCCCCAACCTGCTTTTATAGGGCTCAGGCTCAAGCATATGCTTGCTTAATCAATCAATCAATCTCTAATGCTTTTCTACAAGAAGAGACCTTTGACTTAGCTCAGCTTCTTAGTGTGGAAAGTGTCTTACTTGGCACTGGCATCAGCAATTTGAAATTGTGCCCAAGGACACTCCCTAAATTCCTAAATTTAGAGTCAGCCTAAAGTTACCTTAGCTGTGTGGATCCTGAACTCCAAACAGAAATCGTGATTTCCAGGTACTAAAGCTACCTGCTCACACATACATTCTTTGACCCCATGATGTTTCTAGACTACAACCAAAGTTTGAAATTACATCTTTAAAAAGAAGCCTGGACTGCATGAAGCTTAACTTACAAACTTCCCTATATAAATTAGAAGTGGACCAGGCCTGCTGTGCAAACAGATTGACCCACCTCAGGCATGGTTCTGGGGAATAATGAAGAAACTTTCTTCTTTGAGAGGCCAGAAGGCCTGAATAGCATTTAGGTTTCTCTGAGGCTTATTTTGTGAGAGCAAAACAGACTCACTTAGAAAAATTTTTTTAAAACACACACAAATATATTTTAAAATCCCCTACTCCATTACCATAACTAATAAATTCTGTTTTCGCAGCTGTTGAGTCAGAGAAAACCAGAAAAATCTGTGGAAATTTCAGCCTCTCTGTGTTTCCCCTGATTGTGCTGCTGGGAGATGTTCCAAAACCAAGCAAGGTAATAAGTAAGGCACAATTAGAAAATTCAAGAATGTCTTCTAAAGCTTTCACTCGTGTTTCACTAACAAGGCCTGACAGTAACCATACACGCATACACACACACACACACACACACACACACAAAATGTTAGAGTCACATATAAGCCTTGTTATCAAGTGTGAAAAAAGGTACATATTTTAAAGCACATATTGTTATGTCAGGCACTATGAAAATTTATTCCTTTATTTACTCAGCAAACTCTGCTGCTATTTCATGTTGCAATAGGAGCTACTGGATAGAACCATGCAGAAAATAGACATGGGCTTGTTCATCCCTATTGTTTTTCACCTTTACAACTAGCCGGGACAGAGGGAGGCACTACCTTCCTTACTTATAAATGCAGAACCACAGCTTTATCACATAAGCTACTTTGAAACACATAGCCAGTGATGGGGAGAGCCAGAGACATTCAAACCCACAAGGACTTGGTGTCTCCACAGTGTATGTTCCAGCCTTTGGGTAAGGATAGGCCCAAATATAAGCCTTGAAGACAGCATTTATATATTTCCCCCAAGTCTCCTCATAAGCTTCCTTTGGTACTCCTCTAACAGAAACTGGCTTTCCTTCGTAGTGCAGGGTCTTTGACATGATGTTTCCTGAGGGACAGCTGTGTACTATAACTCTTATTACTTCAGCACTTGCTTTCCCTAAGCACCACTGTACACTGGCATAAGAAGCGTTGCTTTGCTCAAAGTTATTGGTGGGTGAGGGTACCTGACATTTGTTATTTTGGAGTACACCAAGCCCCCTTCTTTGGGGCAATCTTTCTTCCTTTCCTCTTGGCATTCTAACTCGGCTTGCAATTGGAGCTTCTGATCTAAATGAAAGCCAGATAGCATAGCACCTCAAGATACCAATGTGCTCAAGGATGGGAGTGGGATCCAATCAGAGTCAATGAGGCTTAGCTGGAACTAACCCATAAACGGCATCTTCCCTGCCTTGGCTTTCCAGCTTCAGCATTTGTCATAGCTGTCTTTACTGCCAGAGCCTATCACTTGTTGCCTTTGGCTACCTTCTCTTCATAAAAATGACTGAAATGTACGCCTTTTCCTGATTTCATCAATAAAAAGCTGCTGATGGTGCATGCCAGAATCGGTGTAACCACCCAAACGGACCCAATGATGCTACTGCCTTTCAGCAATCACAATTAATAAATAAATAAAATCATGCAGCTCTCTTCTTTAACATCTTCTGGATGGTGGACCACTTTAGGGATAAATTGCTCTGCATTTCTGACAGAGGAACAGCAGCCACTCAGGATACCCTAGGCTGATAAGCAACTGAGTCTGTTGAAGAACTGATACATTGGGGCAGTGAGGGCAGGAGTCCAGAGACAGCAGATGAAAGTTCTGCCTTCCCCTGGAGATACTGTCCAGCTCTTTATTGGAAATACTTCTCAGAAACATGGGATTTTGGTCATGATGATTGTTAATATAAATAGTCTCATAAGTCCATGTCCCCATCTCCCTTGAAATCTACCCCATTTCTACCACCTGTCTGTGTGCCATGACATCACCATCAGGGTGGGATTTAATGATGACTCACCCTTCATTTCTCTTCCCACTTAAAGTCAACAGGGTCCTCATTGCAAATGCCCAATAGTCAGCCTATCCTGGGAGTTGTTTAGAAATGTATTCCCAGGGCTGGGTATATAGCTCAGTTGGTAGAGTGCTTGCCTTACATGCACAAGGCCTTGGGTTCAATCCCCAGCACCACAAAAAAAGGAAAAAAAGAAAGAAAGAAAAAAAAAATAGTCCTAGGTCCCATCTCAGACTTACTAAATCAGAATCTGGCTCAGAACCTGCTCCTGACAAATGTCCAGTTGATCCTATAGCTAGAAGTTTGAGAACCACATTCTAAGTAGCAAGGGTTTAGATGTCTGGGTTTCCTAACCCTATTAATCATGCAGTTTGCAGAGTAGATACTTAAATACACCTAATTCTGGCCATAACCTCAGACCCTCTAAATCAGAATCTCCCAAAAAGGGACTTGGGTGTTTTCCAGACCACCCAGGTGATTTTGAGGAAAGGCAAGTATGAGGAACCCTGGGAATGTAGCTGAGAGGGCTGAGCTCTGAGCTGCCTGCTCTCTTCCACCCAAATCTGTGGCCTAACAGATGGAAATGCTACTGTTCCCATTAGGACTATTCCTTTTTCCCTTTGTTTCCTCCCAAAGGCTTGCTACCAAATGCTGTGTCCTCAGCATCTGGAATTGTTTTTTACCTTTTCTCTACATTGTTAGGTAAGAAAGGACCTCAGAAGGATTTAAATCCCAATTCTTGGCAGATACTTGGCAGTTCTGTTTAATGTTCTTTAAAGAGGAAAATGTAGATTCCTAGTCCTGCTTGGTCTGTTAGGTTGTAGCCCTAATATACTGATTGGTTTGAGTAAATAACAGTTGTTTAAAAACTCACAATATGCAAGGAAGAGTGATGCAAATGATGATTCTCTAGGATCTAGGAAATCAGCCTTTAAATTTTTCTATATCTTTTATAAACTGGCAAGTATAGTTAATATAGTTGCCTAAAATATTTAGGGCCTTTGTAAAATGCTTAAACACTTTTTTTTCCTTTGCCTTGGATACTTATAAAAGGGATGTTAATACCTGATGGGCTTTGCCTGTGAAGATTAACAGAGAACAGGTAGACCCATGATTCTCAATGGTGGGGGATAACTGTATACCTCAGGAGTCCTTGTTGGTTTTCATAGAAGGATTGAAAACATGGTAGTGGCAGATAGCAGATAGAAGCCAGGGATGCTGCTAAACATCCTGCAATGAAAAGGACAGCCCCCACAGCACATTATTATCCAGCCACAACACTGCCCAGGTTGAATAATTCTGACATAGACCAAACACCATCCACATTTTCAGAGTTCAATGACTGTCACCTGTCCTCCACCTACCATATCTGGTCCAAGGTCACTCAGTTGGCAGAAACAATATTTGAAACAACATTCTGCTATCTCCAAATCTATGTTCTCACCACACCAGGCTGCCTCCCACTGCCCAGCAGACCAGGATAATCTTTTCACCTTGATTTATAGGAGATTCTACAAATTGCAAATTATGTTTTCAGTCCCAAAATGTACTGAACACCAGTTCTTACGACACCAGTTTCAGGTGGAAATGGAGGACTGAGACTTAGGGAAACAGAGAGCACAATATACCATAAATTGGGATTTTTATTGATATTGTTTTAAATAGAGCAACCAAGCTCTTCTGAGAACCAAGATATTTAAAACAATATATTTTAAGAGAAGGAAAATTAAGACTCAACTGCTCAGGCAGTACTAGAGGTAGTCTGAAAGCAACTAGCAATTTCAAACTTGTCTTGCCACTAGATGCAGCTCCTGGAGTCTCCATAGCCTGGCCAGTCCTTGACATACTTTAATAGTTAAATTGTTAAATATTTAAGATCATTAAAAAATGAACACAATAGAAACATGGAAAACTCAGACCCTGTCAACTCAATTATGATGTGTGACAACAAAGAGTAAAAGAAACTAAACTATCCAATGAGGTCTACAGGCCCATGAACAAATGGCAAATAAATAGAATATTATTTGTAGGGTAAACTAGATACAGCTTCATGTTTAATTTAAAATGAACTTACATTTCAACCTTAGATGAGCAGTTCTGAAATGAGCAATGCTGGTAACTTTCACAAAAAGAAAAATTTGCAACAATCCTAATATTAGAATTTTGTTCCCTTAGGATATCTACAATCTTAGGACAAATTATTACACATACCCTTTATGTGGAAATACTCTTATAGTTAAAAAGAAACCTCTTATAATAAAAGGAAACACAATAAAAAGAAATTTGTTTTAAGAAAGCCTTTAGAGTTTCCTTTAACTGTTTCCTTTCCCCACATATATCAGCCATTAATTTTTCCCCACTGAACTTTTAGAAAGTAGAGTCAAATTTTCCATGACACAGCTGAAGGCGGAGCATGAGAAAGGGGACACTTGGGCTGTTCCAAGGTGTGGGCTCGGCTAACAGAAGTCCTCAGATTTGGCATAGCCTTCCTGCCTCACTTTATTAGCTACCTCACTCCATAGCCACAAGTGGAATGTGGGGACAAGGAACAGCCAGGGGACAGTCACATGGATAGTAGGCAAGGAATTAGGAACCCAAGAAAGCACGTAAGAAGAGGGAAGACAGGCATGCCTTGTATCCCTCACAGGCATCCAGTTGACAGAGAGGGAGAGAGAGAGAAGGAATAGATGAATGCAGATGGGCTCCAGGTAGAATTTGCCTACCAGACAGCATCAGTTTTAATCCAAGTGTTATCCAAGTGTTAAGAGAAAGAGAGTAAATCTGACAAGAGGAGTAAAAGAGAAGTAAGGCATTTTGATAGAAACAGAAGAGAATTGTCTGAGCAAATGGGCTGAATATACAAAGCCCTTGGATTTGTCAAAATTTACATTAGTGAGGACAAAGAGAAATATTTGTGATAATACATTGAATGATTAGTTTATTAGTTAATTTCATCAAATCAAATACTGGGCCAGATTATATATACTTTGTAACTCTTGAATTCTCTGGGAGTTTGGAAATATTAAAAAAAAAAAAAAAAAAATAAGGATCCCCACACACTTACTCCAAATGTGAAGAAAAAAAAAAAAAATATATATATATATATATATATGGAGTACTCATCCAAACCCACTGATCTGCCCAGCTTCATGAAATCACATGTGGAGTCTTTTATTGCAGGGAATCTGGGAGAGTCTCCTGATTGATAAGTTTGAAACAGGTCTGAAGAGTCTGAGATTTACAAGAAATCTCCAGATAACGTTGAATATTGACCAATGCCCTCCAAGATTAGTTGCTAAGACACTATGAAAAATGCAGAGAGTAAACTGGGCATTATTTTTCAGATTTAGTAGGGAATGCAAGCAAGAAAGCCAGTTCTTTTTTTTCTTACTCAATTTCCCATCAATTTGTTTCAAAACAGATATATATTGTGTCAAGCAAATAATATTTATTAATAAAAAGAAAAAAAATTTTAGTCTATTATGACTTCATTTGCTATGACTTTCTGCATAATATAGTATTAGTGGAAGCTACAAATGATTTGCATACACTCTGTGACAAGCACATCTATACACTCTTGATAGACACAGACACACACACACACAAAATGAGGCATGTGCTATTATTCTTACTGTATGAATAAAACAAGAATTTAGGTGAATATACATGCATAAGTGTGTGCGTGTGTGTGTGTGTGTGTGTGTGTGTGTTGTGGTTTTAGGTTAAAAAAATTCAGATATCCTAATTGTCCTTGACTGACACAGAAATTTTTACACTATAATTAATATTCTTGTGCTGTGCCAATTAATACTTTCATCAGTTCTTGGCCCAAATATAAATATTTATACTTCTCTCTTTTTGCTGGAAGGGTATAGTAATTTAAGACACCTTTGTAAAGATGGTAAAGGATGAATAGCAAACAATTGAAAGATTCTTCCAAAGTTCTACATTAATGATTAAACAGTATCAACTGATGACTTACTCAGCAACTCAAAGACAATAAAACATAACTAAATCTGTCAATTAGCATTTTCATCTTTTTTCCTGACAGAGCTTAATGGCATCTGCAAAATGCAATTTCAAACCCAGAGCTTTTTGACATTTTTATTTCCTTCTGCGCTTCTCTCCTGTTGCTCTATTATGACTGAGAGCGGCAGCAGGTTCTAGTCCATAGTGGCAAATGCATCACCTGCCATTGAAAGGAAAGCAATTATTGTGTTTTTGCTAAATCTGGGGATAATGTGGGTCCTGCTTTTCCACCTAAGTGTATAAACAGCCAATGCAGGACTGGTTTTAAGTGGCTCAACCTTAGTGACAGCAGCTGGGCTGCAGTTGATGTCACCTGAGGTGCCCATTAAAGGTGTGGAAAGCTGCCAGACAAGAATGCATTCCAGGAACTACAACTCCTCTGTCAAGAGAGCATCCCACATTCCAACACACAAAGTGACAAAGAGTGACTTGGAAGACAGCTTATTGATTTTCCTGTCCTAGTCCCACGGTTTGAAGACAGCAAACTGGGTGTGTTGAGCTGTTTCTCAGATGGGTCCCTAGCTGGTAGGAGTGGATGCTATTTCCACAAAAGTCGATCTCTTCATGTGTACCTCTCCCAGGCAGCTATGGTTAGCTCCCATGTTACAGGCGCTGACCCCCTCTAACATTGCCATTTCTGGAAAGTCAAGAAAGGAGATGCCAGGTGAGAGAGAAAAGTGTACCCTCAGGGAAACTTCAGAGCATCACCTTGGCACTTTGCATCTAATGGGAATATCTTAATTACCCCTACGCTTTTGAGTCAAGTGCCTCAACAAAACATGCTCAATGTAACCTTTCCTCTTGAGTTATTTTTAATACATTGTTGCCTCACAGTACTAAAAAAAAAATTTTTCCTTATAAATATCGCCAAGCACTAAATGAAGCATCCCATTCTAACTAAATATGACAAACCTCCATTGACTAGAATCCAACTACCTGAAGCACCTAATTAACCAGAATCAGGTTGAATTTCTGGAAGAAAAAAAATCAATGCTCAAGAGCATGCGCTCATTTATCCACAACAAACAAAACCAAAAACAACAATAACAACAAAACACAAATTGACATTCTTAGATTTGTCTCAATGGTTCAGTGTCTCTCTAGTTTCTTACATAGTGAATGGGCTTTTAAAGTTGAAACAATCATAATCATATGCAAATATCATCATTGGATACTTGTGATGAAGATCATTATGATTTAATTTACAAAAATTCTTCCACTGCACTGAAAAAGTTTTAAGAATTTTGGAGTTAATGATAAACAGAAATTTATATTCACCCATATGCCCTTGGCCTCTAGTACCCCAAAGCAAAAATTTTAACAGCTTCTTTTACCTACCTATTGTTTCTACTTCTGAGTGAGGAGGGAGGCTAACAGACATGCTCAGAGTGAGACAGCCTGTCTATACCCAGTGCAGGGTAGACAGCCTCTCTGGGCCAAGCACACCTCAGTTACATCTGTCGCTGTAGAGCTGTATCACTTGACATCACTTCGTCAAGGTTCTCTTTCTAGGGAAAATTCTTGTTTCAAAAAAACAGAACTTCTATTACCCAGCAAAGGGACTCCTTGCCACCTCATTTTTTGGAATACTTAAGAATCTAAATTTGCCATTGATTGTCTGAATTTTCCTTTAATGTTCCCTGGCAGAAGGAACACAAAGTGTCTACAAATTAAGTCTTCCCAGATTTTGCTCAGAAAGTGCAATTTCTATTACTCTGACTAGCAGCTCCAAGAGTTTTATAGGCAATTGGTGGTTAATTCATTTCAGAGTTGCTCTCGGCAAAAAGGCAGAGGATGATAATGTTTAGATATTTAGGTACTTTTTTTTCTTTTTTAGATAAATCCTGGGGTCTTGGAGTTTGGAGAGGTTCATTAGTCAGTACATGGTGGACTGAAGAGTCACGCTGCTTGGGGCCCTGAATACATTACCAATCAACATTAATGCTCTTCCCTTCCTCCCATGACTAGGCAAGCTGGAGCTTCGATGAACTTAACAGAGTGTGGAGGTAAAGTCATGCAGGATTACTCAGTGGTCATCCATTTCTACCATTACTATCCACATTAGCCACATTTTGTTACCTTTTCAACAACCACTGAATTACTAGGGGAGCCAAGATGATAGCAACAGACTCTTCCCATTGTCCTTCAACACTTCTTTTTTGTTTTGTTTTTGTTTTTGTTTGGTACCAGGGATTGAACCCAGCAGTGGCTTAACCACTGAGCCACATCATCAGCTCTTTTTATTTTTTATTTTGAGACAGGGTCTCACTAAGTTACATAGGGCCTCGCTAAGTTCCTGAAGCTGGCTTTGAACTTGCAATCCTCCTACCCTGGGTTCCCAAGCCACTGGGATTACAGGCATGCATCACTGCCCCTGGCTTGCCCTTCAACATTTTAAATAATTGTGTCCAAAGAAGTCCTGACTTCCAGTCAAACTGAATTGCTAAACATAAGGCCATCCTGTTACAGAAAACTTCTCGAATCCCTTTTGCCTCCATTTCATACTATTTTTTGCTTGCCCACATAGTGAAAGACTGCATGAGGTGCTGTAAGGAAGACAGACAAAAAGAAGGACCTGAAGTCTCTCAGGCAAGCAGGCAGATGTGTGCATACATGAATAGCACAAGGCAGTGAGATAAGAGCTACAGGAAAGGACCCAATCAGTAATGAGGAGGAGAGGCAAAGAGGAAGGCCAGTTACCAATCCCTTGAGGGATGGCTTATTCCAGGGGTTATGTGTGCGATCGTTGCTTAGCTTCAAAGCCTAGCTTTGCAACTCACTGGCTGCTTGACCTTGGCCATATCCCTCAGCCACCTTGTGTTTCCTTATCTGTAGAATGGGGATAATAGTAATGATAATGATTCCTAGTCATGGAAGTTTCTAAAGGAGCACATGAATTATACTTGTAAAGTTGTCACTATATGAGTGTTAGGTATTTTTCTTGAAAATTGAATTGGCCCACCAGAGTTCATATGGTAGTGGTGGGTAAAAGAATCTATCATAAAAGACAAGCCATGTGAGAGATCCAGTTTGGGCACCTCTATGCCCATACTCTTATTTAATTGGATCTTCATAGCAATAGATAGCACCATCTCTACTTTATAAGTGATTGCTCATCAAAGTTGAATGCCTTGCCACTATTCCACTGGTGGCTGAAGGCAAAGTAGAGATTCAAGCACATAACTCTGCAGTTTCCTAGTTCATGCTCCTATCACTCCACATGACTTTGGACTATTTCTCAGGATTCGCACATAAAAAGAATTTTTTTCTATTGAGTGCATGTAGATTATTCTCCAGTCATAACAGTCCCCATCCAGAGGGCTGACATACATCTTAAAGATAGGATAGCAGTGCATGCTCATTGAGTCTGGAGAGCACCAGATGCCTTGCTAGAAAGCAGTTAGCAAAATTCTTGAATGAAAGTGCCCCTCACACTGATGCAGTGTTGACAAGAGTTTACTGATGTTAGATTTTGCATATTGATGAGAGGGATCAGATCAGCTCCTTCTAACTATCTGGTTCAGCTGAATCTCTGCTGTGAATGGAAAAGGAAGAGAAAGTCAAACATCCATTTACTTAAGGTCATTCACTACCTTACTTAATGATGGCAAACAAGTACTGATTACTGATTATATGCATGCATTGTCAACATTATTTTACACAAAGTATGTTTCTTAAGTTTCATAGGGCCCAATGGTGGAAGCATGCTGTCATCCCCATCTTGCTGATTCCCAGACCAAAAAACAGAGTAGTCATGTAACTTACCCAGCTTTTCATTAGGGGAACTGCAATACAAATGTAGGCAATGTACTTTCAGGGCTACATCACTACATTACAGTTCCTTCCCCTCCCTTTAATTCTTGATCAAAGCAAGATATTTTACTTTAAGCAAGCCAATTGCTACTTTTGATAACAGAAATAGAAGCCAAATTCTAATTCCTAGAGTTGCAAGTACTTCTTCCTGTTTGGCCATTAATTGAGTGTTCTGGCTAGGAGGAATATAACTTTTCCCTTCCTTTAGTTGCACAAACACAGGCAAACAGAGAGTGTGGATATTATCATTCATTTAGGGAGAGAGGTAGAAGCCACTGTGGGGGCTGGGTATGTCACGAAAGAAAAGCAATTACACAAAGCCCTTAGTCCTGTATATATTTTACCTGTACTGTAAATCTCTATTGTAAATCTGTCACTTGTTCTATAAAAAAAAGTATAGGCTAAGGCACCATGAAAAAGTTAAATAAAAATTTTAGCCTAATGATATATTGATTGTGCATACATGTCTTTACTTTTGCATATTCTATGTTGTCGTTAAAAGGCCCATTAAAAGCTGAATTTAAATAATTGTTCACTCCTCACATTACTATTGGAATCAATTGCCTATTATGAAAATTATTGCTATCCTTAAGAATTACTTTGCTAAGTGAAGTAATTAGAACTGCTATTATATTTTCTACTTAAATTCCCAAAATTGATTTTATATGTTAATCAGAGTATGGAAATTGGGATATAAATTTTATAAGCAAAATGAATAGCTAGTCAGGCTTCACATTTGACACTTTGTAGTAGTAAGTGTTTTTCAAGGCCTTTGGCTCTTAAGAACAAATTGTTGATGGCTATATCTTTCAGAACTGAGGTAGTTGTGTTTCTCTATCTTACAGAATCTCAAGAGTCTGAGAATCGAAGAATGAAGAGGTATAGCCTTCACTAAGTACAGAGGAAAATCATACCTTCTATCCACTGAAATAGTCATTATTTCTTAGAGCTTCAAAAAAAAGATATAAGGAGCATATTGAATATCTTGGGTGTGCCTGATAGGAAACTCTGTAAAATACACATTTTTTTTTCTATTTCTCACAGTTATCTAGTAAGGTGGTTATTGTTGTTATTAGTTTTACAAATAAGGAATAAATTTCAGACTAGGCATTTAATGTGTGCTCCATCAAACATCTAGGAAGTGGTGAGACTGGAAATGAAATCCAATCTGGTGGCTCAAAAGGCTATGTATTTTCTTCCCTTTGGCCTTACCAAGTACAAACACTTAAATGAATAGGTTTTATCACAAGATCCATCTGTGTGATGATTTGGTCCTTTGGCACTGATGTCTTGGTAATGTTTCACACTTTGGTGAATAGTATAGGGAAATGCATAAAACCACAAGATGAAGATGCTTTAGAAGCAAAAACTGATATAATGCTTTCATATATATATTACTGGATTTAGTGAGTTAGAGGAAAGGGAGAACCAAATTTGGGATAACAAAACGGTAGTCCTAATTCCAGATCAGCTTAATAAAAAACGGAGATATCTTGAGTAAGCTCCCCATCAGATTACTTGGGCCTTGACACATCTCATTTGTAGAAGAAAGGGTTAAATTTTTCAGGAAACGACTTTTCTTTTGCTATAGGAATGGCTCATAAGGTTGATGTCTTCTCTAAAATGACAGCACAGCAGGATTCTGTTATGAGGTGGTCCATCCATCCCCACCTGATCTCAGTGCTCCAAGAACAGAACAGGCACTCATTAAATACTGTCACCCTGATTTGTCCCCATGACCTTAGGTGTCTAGTAAAGAGACATAAGTGACATTTTTGTAATAAGTATCAAACAACTAAAATTGTGAGACCCCTTGGAGGCCCCTGTCACAAATCAACAAACTTCCCATGGCATAGCTAGAACTCAGGCCTTTTTTCAGTTGTGCTTCCTGCCCCCTCCATCTTCATTTTATCATCATGAAGGGCACAACTTGCCAATATGTCAGTCAACATGATAGACAATTGTTATTTTCCACATAGCACATGCAATACACATTCTGCCATTGTTTAGCTATACCCTTGGAACTTCATCTGCATGTCTGTGGCCTTGGAGTCCCCATTCATTTGGGATATTTCATGTTCTTGATGCTCAAAATTCAGGACATCTTGACTTAAGATGCAGGTTTATGGAACAGATAACCAGTAACCAGTGTTCTGCATTAAGATTTATTAAATATCTGTTACAGGAAGGGATCCAAATCAGGCTAATGTAAGAAAAAAATGTTCCTTATTGGTTTTGGCTGAAGTGGGTACCATCCAAGTTTATACTAACTCCCAGAATGTGGCTGTATTTGCAGACAGGTTCTTTATAGTATTAGCTACATTAAAATGAGGTCATTACAGTGGACCCTAATTCAATATGACTGGGGTCCTTTAGAAGAGATTGCTTACTAATAGAGACACTGGGAAAGTGGACAGAGACAAGGCAAAGAGAGAGGTAGAAACCAGCTCTGCCCACATTTTGATCTCAGTCTTGTGGCTTTCTGAATCACCAGAAACTAAAATTCTGTTCCTAATTCACTCAATCTGTGATACTTTGTTATGGCACCCCTAGGAAATTAATATATTAATTACAGCAATAATCAACATCCTTTGATAAGGTGGGCCATTCTCATGATAAATTTCATGTAATAGCACAGAAGGCATATGCTTAAACATTTTACTCCCAAAGTTAGTATCTTATTCTTTAACTATAAATGATATATCAAGTGTAGGAGCACTCTCTAATACCTTCAACCCCTCCCTTCCATCCTTCCCCATTCTATGCTAATAGACTGTGCTCTTGCCAGAATGCGCCCCTTTGTTTGTGACCTTTGGACCTAATTGGTCCAAGAGTGTATTTAAGTTTCTACACTTTCTCGAATAAATGGTGTTTTCTGCTTCTTGCTCCGGGTGTCTGGCAGAGCAGATTTTTACCTACACCCTGGGGTTTGGGGAGAGTGGCCCCTTTGGATTGCCACCACTGTCCAGAGAGACCCCATATCATCTTCCCCGGAGATCCCCTTCTTTCTCCATCTCTGGACCCCAACTCATCAAGTAAGCCCACGTGGCACCACCCCCTTTTAAGCAATAACTGGCACCCCAGATGGGTCAGGCTTTTCCACTCCTCCACGGTCGGTAAGTATTTGTGGCGATTCCTCTGTCTTGCTGGTGAAGGCAACACAAGCCCTGTTCATCATTGTCTTCTCTGTTTGTCTTTATGTGATAAAGTTAGGTCAAGGAACTTCTACTTCCTGGCTCCTCCATCAGTCACAAAGGGTCTAATCAGCCCAGTGACTCTAACCCTAGTTCTAAACATTTTTCCTGTTTTTATCTCTCCTAGCATTCCCTCCTACTTTCGGGAGGCTTTCCCCTTTTCTTCAGCTGTCCACCTACGCAGACTAGTCCCGCCTTCTCTCCAGCCTTCCTCTCAATGCTCCTCAGAGGCCCCCAGCTATTGCCTCGTAAGCCTTCTGCCTTTCGGATTGGCGCTGCCCTGTGGCGCCTTTGCTTGCCAAACTTGCCTTCTCCCAAAGTGCAGGCCCCATCCCGGGAGCATACAACCCCTCCCCCAGCAGCGAGCTGCAGCACTTCCAAGCTCCTGCACACAGAGCACTGCTCTGAGGGACCCAGTTCCCCTGCAAGTCGCTAGGCAAAAGAGTAAAACAAATCACTTTTGCTGTGGTTCTGCCCGCCAGCCACAGAGGCCCCAGTTCCAAGCGGGCGTTAGTCCTGCCCAACCTGCAGTGGCCCGCGCCTGCTTCACCTTGTGCTCAAGGGGCCGCCCTGCGGCCCTTTGGCCCTGCAGCATCCCGCTGCAGCCCCGCCCATACCTGCCCTTGTCCTGTGCATGCGCAGGCCTCACTACCGCCAGCCTTCCGGCAGCTCTTAATCATAGGCGCCAGCCCTACTCTGGCAAGGCGCAAATGCAAGCTGGCCAGCAAAAACTGTTTCAAATCCTTAAAGCAACTGTGCCCTTGCCACAGTGCCGTGCGGCCTGCCCCTTGACAGGCCATGCACCTGCCAGCCGCGCAGCCCCACCCACTTAAATTCTCTATTTCTCCGTGGAGAACTGCTTGCTGCCACCAGCCTTCCCAGGGAAAACTAAACAAAACTGCTACAATTAAACTGTCCCACACAAAATTTTTTTTTTCTGTTCGCAGAGAAAAAAGAAAATTCCCAAGTGTGCTGCGCCACACTTCCTCTGGCCACGGCCACACCCCCCAGTGAACTGCCTAAACTGCAGGCAGAACAAAGTCGCTGCCTGCCCCGCCCACCCGCAGCTCTCGCTGCAAACGCAAAGAGTACAAACGATCAGGCTTTCACAGAAAATGCTTGCTTTCACTTTGGATCTGCCTCACATTCTCCTTTTTCTTCTCATAATCGACAGACTCTTCCCACCTCCTCATTCTCCTGGTCCCTCTGCCCATCCCTCTTCTCTGCGCCACTGCCTTCTATTCGCTTTGGAGGGGAAGCACTTGGGCAGACACAGAGGGCAAACAGGCAGGGTCGGCAGAGGACCGCCCTCAAGCCAGAGACCAGCTACCACTGCCAGAAAGCCCCGCAGCCGGCTCCCAGATGGCTGGAAAGGCCTAAGGCAAAGAAGGTGACTCGAAGTTGCCTAGCTCCTCTCTGTCCTCCCAGTCTCCTACTCTCTGGGGGGAAGAGATATTACAGGTGAGGGAGACACAGGTCCAACCCTTGCCCAATGTTACAGCCCCCTGGCTGCAGCGCCACTCTGTCTGGGGCGAGCTCCTTCCACAGAGCAACTGCTTGCCCACCTCTAGCCATAGTTTCTCTCACTTAAGTTTGCTGTTTAGCCTAAAAACCTTATTGGCTCTGAATAAGATTCCTGCTTAACTTAACCCCTCTCCTAGAGCTACTTTGAGCTGCATTGCCAACCTAAATCACTTCCTAAAGACTAAATGTAAATCTGACAAAAATGGATAATACTCTTAAGAATGTAGGCCTTAAAGATTTTTTGTGAGTCAAAACAGCAGCTTTTAAAACAAAAACAAAATAAAAGTACAAGTAAATGGCACTGGCTTAATGCTGTTAATGTTTTTTAAAGTTTCTAACTTTAAATTATATACCTAATTCATATTAAAATACCTCTAATAAGCACTGTTTCATTAAAAAATTCTGACTTCAATAAATATTTTTATATTCTACATGGGCCAATTTATATACTACATTTTACACTATAATATCCTATAGCCACACATTCTGTGTACCTTTTGTACACAATCCAACACTGGGGTCCACTTACCCTCCCTACCCCTCTTCCCTCAGTGTGATGGAAAGACCCCTTAACCCTTCAATGGAAAGGCCCAGACCCTCTGCTCACACAAGGGCGAGGCTATGCTTGTGTCTTCCCCTTCACAGAGTCTAAGCCCCTTTGGATCCCAGCCAGGAATATTCATCCAAGCCTCTCTTGAGAACAACCTGCCCCACTTGAAGTAAGAAGCCCTTTCCATGAGATCCTAAACCAAAGCTAATATTGTCTTTTGACCCTTCTATTCTTCAAAAGGTGAGGAGTAAATTATCAGCTCTATTGCATCCATCCAATTGGGTTATCATTAAGCTCAGGGTTCTAAGCCTTCTTCTGGTTCTTCTCTTTGTCAGACTAAACCAGCTCTTAGTTCATATCGTTAAAGAATCACAGGAACACAAGAAAAATCCTGCCGCATGGATCGCAGCCCTCAAGTACATGGAAGAAGCTTGCCCACCTCATCTTTGCTGGAAACACAAGGCTTCACAGCTTCGGCCGATCCTAACCCCTTCCCTTCCAACCCCTTGCAAGCCCATCGAACGTGCATACAGGATGGATAGTCAATGACAGGTAAGATGCTCAGAGGAGCACAACCTAAGCCAGCTACAACCTTGTTTGCGGCCTCTCTGGCACATGAGCTGATAATCAATGACAGGTAAGATGCTCAGAGGAGCACAACCTAAGACAGATTACAGTTTCGTTAGCGCCCCCCTTCTATCATATGCAGCATGCAGGTGTCTGGAAAATCCAGCGGAATGATTCTCTCCCTTGAGGAGATTATCACAGATCCTTCCAACATGCTTGCTTCTGGGCCATACAGGCCCCACTGACATTTCAAATAAAAGTAAAAAGGGGGATATGTAGGAGCACTTTCCAATACCTTCAACTCCTCCCTTCCATCTTTCCACATTCTATGCTAATAGACTGTGCTCTTGCCAGAATGCACCCCTTTGTTTGTAACCTTTGGACCTGATTGGTCCAAGAGTGTATTTAAGTTTCTACACTTTCTGGAATAAACGGTGTTTTCTGCTTCTCGCTCCGGTGTTCCTGTGTCTCACTGGGGCAGAGCAGATTTTTACCTACACCCGGGGCCTGGGGACAGTGGACCCGCAGATCGCCACCACCATTCAGAGAGACCCCATATCATCTTCCCCGGGGACCCCTTTCCATCTCTCTGGACCCCAACTTGTCGAGTAAGCCCACATGGCACCCCCTTTTAAGCAATAATCAAGCACTATATTAAAATCTTAAACATATTTTTTCCATCAAATACATATGTTTGAATGAAGTTTTAAGAAGTCTAGATTTTAATGTCAGTCAGTAATAATAAAGATTTTTTGGAATATTTAACAATCATGATTGCAGGGAAAACTGTATTATGTGGGCTTATTGAATTTTTTTGTGATTAAGTAAAATTTCTAAATTTAGATGATTTGGTTAAGAAAAAAAATACATCAATTTGTCACCAGGCACATAGTTTTTTAATGCTGTGAGGTAGTGAGTGAAATTCTGTACAGACTGGTAATAGCATGCTTTACTCTAAGGCTCCCAATAAATATGTTCAGAGATGGGTCCTATAAGAACACACAAGTTATATTAATGATAATTCTGCTGGGGAAAAAAATTCATACACAATCTGTCACTGCATTCTCACTCATTAACAATGAAATAAAGTACATAAGCATTTGGAGTCTGAGGTCTTGGGTTATATACTACCAGATTGAATTATGTACGCTTGTCTTCTTATAGCACAGCTCTCATTCTGAGAGAGGCAATCCTATTACACAACTATTGATCAGAATTTTTTTTAATCTTACAACCTTCCAGCAAAGGTAATATAATGCATATCAATTTTCTCTTTGGTACTTAAGAAAACTGAGGAACAGCCAATTTGCTGAAACATAAAGCCTATTAAGTGACTTTGTCTCAGACTAAAGACCAAGTATCTCCTGCTTATAGAACAAAAAGGCTTGGTCCCTTTTTCCAAGATATGGAGCTATGACATACATGCTTCCTTTAAGGTAGAGAAGCATTCCTATCTCTATATGATCCTGCTATAGCTATATACAGGAAAAATTGAATTTCAATACAATCACTGTAATCAAATTCTTGAGAATGTCTTTCCCACCCTCCTTGATTCTCCCACCCCACACACATCCTTTAAGTAATACATAGAAGGGAAAGATTGTGTATATTTTCAAAAATGAGTCTACCAGAAAAAAAAAATCTCCTAGAAATAATTAGAAGTTTATGGAACTGTTCCTCTTTTGATCTTTAAAAAGAACTCAAAGCTAAGTCATTGGGGAAAAAAAATCCATGAAACAGTTCCCTGGGCTGTGGGCCGAGGCTTCTGGGCTATTTTTTGATAAAGCATATAAATAGTGGGTTGCTTTGGTCTTTGAAGGCCTAGATGTAGAATAAGGAGAAAAGGATTCCATGACTTTTGACGTGAGAATCTTTATGTATGTGAAGGGAGCTAATTGAACAAGTGGGCTGGGATGCCAGAACAGAGATGGAGTAGCTATATTTTACCCAAACATCATAATATGCTCACTAGCAGCCATTAATTTATTTCTACCAAGACAGATGGCCTTCTTCTTGATACCACTGGGGAGAAATAATTTTAAAAAGCTAGAGCCAGATTAAAAAAGATAGGCTGTCTTTTGACAAGGTGATTCTTTAGTTTGTAATTAGCAACTGATAAAATGCTTTGCATGCTAACTTTGGGAACAACTAGCTATTTAAAATACTAACTTCACTTTCTTTTTAAATTGTGTTTCACTAATATTTGCCCTTTCTCTCTTATCCCATAAGTAGGTCACAAATTTTTGAGAGAAAATTTTTTAAAATGTCAGTGGATATAAGCTGTCATTTTATATGTTAGTGTAGCCTTTGGGTTTAAATGCATGGTTTCAGGAACAAATCCAATGCACAGTGCCAATTATCAGGTGGTTATTTTAGCTTTCTGATGTTAAAAAGCTAACCCCCATTCCCATACCCTTCATAATTTCTCTTCACTGAAATTTCCAAAATACATATTCCCTGGTCAGCCAATTATTATGTTTGTAAATTATGCCACAGGGCATACTAAAAGATGGCTTCTGGTGGAGCAAATGGGATGGATTTGAGACTTATATCAGACCATGTGGATATCAAGTTGTCTACAATTATCTGGGGTTGACCAGCATGTGAGTATCTATCTATTTACAGGTTGGAGGTTAGTGTATTTTTGTTCAAATTGAGTGTAATAAATTCTAGCCTGTTGTTTTGGAATGAAAAGCAGTTCTTGTGTCTTCACCTTGAAGAACATTCAAAGAATGTTTCCTTCCACAAGTCCTTTCCTTTGGCCAAAAATACGAAAATATTTTATGAAAAGATCACTTGGTATTTCAAATATGGGAAGGCTTAGTCACCTTCTTTTCCTCCTTCTTTCTCTTCATTCCAAACATATTTATTAAGAATTTATTATGGCCAGGCATGGCCAACAACTCAGGAGGCTTAGGAGAATCACAAGTTCAAGACCAGCCTCAACAACTTAGCACTCAGTGAGATACTGTCTCAAAACTAAAAAAAATAAAAAAGAGCTGGGGATATTGCTCAATGGTAAGACATCCCTGGGTTCAAACTCTATTATGGGGAGGGGGTATAGCTCTGGCCACCTGGTGGTGACAAAGTATGGGGAAAGAAGAGCAGTGAGGGGTGATGCATGCCTGTAATCCCAGCGACTCCAGAGGCTGAGGCAGGAGCTTCACAAAGTCAATGCTAGTGTCAGCAACTTAAGGAGACCCTCACCAATTCAGCAAGACCCTGTCTCAAGAATAAAAAATAAAAGAAGGACTAGGGATGTAGCTCAGAAGTAAAGCACTCATGTGTTAAATCCCCAGTATTAAAGAAAAAAGACAAAGTGAGAAGTGGTATCAGTTCTCAAAGATCTTTATAATCTAGTCAGCGTGCCAGGAAAGAGGTAATGAATGAGCCACAACAAGACTTTAATAACCATAACTTGAGTAGCACAAAATGGTAAAGGCAGCAAGAATTCAGATATGGTAATAATTCCTACTGTGAGAGTAGACTGGGATTTCTTTTTGGATAGAGGGATTAATCCATACCTTAAAAATATATTTGGAAAAAGATAAAGCATTCTAGCATCTAAGCATTCCATTTCTCAGGTCTTATTGCACCTATTTTTTCTTTTGTATCATAGCCAGCTTGTATCTTCAGAGGCATTTATTTCCATACTTCCCAAGGAACATTGCCAAAATATTTTCACTTAGGGACTATTCAAGTGTCACTCCATACAAATGACTTTAGGTGTTCACAGGTCTTTCTAATCAGATTCATAATATTAATCTATGACCTTTTTTCAAAAACCATATTCCATTCCATTAATCCCCCTTCACCTTTGAGTGAAATCACTAAGACCATTGGGTCAAATGAATTCCTTAGTGTCTCCTACCACCACATTCATTTACTCCCTGGAAGAAATACTTAGTAGAGTGACATATGGCTATAAAATGTTAGAATATAACCAAGGGCATTGTACATGCCTGTTATTTTAGCTGCTTGGAAGGGTGAGGCAAGGGGGTCTCACGTATGAGGCCAGTCTGGGCAACTTAGAGAGATGCTGTCTCAAAAAAACTGGGAGCGTGCACACTGCAGATGTAGCTGAGTGGTGAAGTGCCCGTGGGTTTGATCTATGGTACCACAAAAGAAAATAAAAGTCAGAATATAATATAGGAGCACTCTCCATACCTTCAATCCCTCCCTTCCATCTTTCCCCATTCTATGCTAATGGACTATGTGCTTGACAGAGAGCACCTCATTGTTTGTAACTTTGGGCCTGATTGGTCCAGGAATGTATATAAGCTTCTGTACTTTCTGGAATAAACGGTGTTTCTGCATCTCCATCTGGCAGAGCAGTTTTTACCTACACCCTGGGGTCTGGGTGGAGTAACTCCAGGGACATCACCCCCGTCCTGGGATACCCCATTTCATCTTCCCTGAAGACCCTTTTTCTCGTCTCTCAGGATCCCAACTCATCGAGTGGACCCACGTAGCACGACTTTAAAAACAATAATGTAAGAAATGACCAGCTAGGTCAGACCCAGTACCTATCTCCATATCCCTGGAAATGAGCAGTAGTTCTTAAATTTATTATTTCTTGTGTATCCATATACTTGAATAATATGACTCCACCAGCAAGAACTCTGGCAGTGCTTCTAAGCACTGAGGTATTGGGGGGCAGGGGGGACGGTATAAACTCTTCCTTTCAGGAATATCACAGATGCTCCTTTGAGAAGAGAAATGCTTAATTCTAAAAGGTCCTCCAGTGATCTCAATATCTTATTGGCTCCATTCTCAGATATATGCTATTGAAAATTACCATTAGACTGTGCATAGGTTTGCTCTTGAAATCAATCTCAATGAGTGGTAGGATAACTTCTCTCACTAATCTATTATGAAACTGTCAACTAAGAATTTATCTAAATAATTTTAAAGTCATTTATATTGCACAATACTGGTGGTCAAATGTCCTCCCCAACCTGCCAACTCTTACACAGCACAGCACCCACTACACTTATCCATACTAGTCTATGGTTATCTCTCTACCCATGTATCTCTCCACTCACATGGTCCATTCCTCAGAGTCAAGGACTGTATTTTTAGTTTTTACATTTCCAGCACCTGGGACAGGGCCTGGAATTTAACATCATGTAGAAACACATTACATTGCCACTTTTGCCACTAAAACATGGGCACATATCAATAATTTCTTAAGATTCAGCCTCATAATTGTAAGCCATGATAGCAATTTTCTGAATAAACGAGTGACCTAATCATTCTTCATGGCTTTAGAGAAAGAAAAGAGAGGAGAGAAGGAAACCAGAGATTGTGGTGCAGTAGGTCTAGGCTGGGGCCCAGGAATCAGCATTAGAGTAATATCCCAGATGATCTTATGCAGATGATACAGACCACATTGTGACTCTCTTTAGGGACACAAAGAGTAGATCCCTTGTCAATTAGGAGGAAGCAAGAGATAAGCCTGCCCCCAATTCCTTCTTTCTCTGTGAATTATTGCCAACCCATTCTGATTTAGCTGTGTGAGTCAGAGCCAGAGAGTTCTGGACAGTCTGGATGGCTGAGCTCATCATGTCTCTTGCCATTTTTCTCTTTTAAAGGTATTTGGATCTTTGAAAAGTGCTAGCAGCTTTATGCCTACCCCATCCCATTCACTCTGTGGACATGCTCATGGGACCACTTAGCCCCAGCATTCCTAAGTATGCCTTTCTCAGGAAAAAGTTTCTCAGGGAAAAAAAGCATTCAGAGATCACTGTATTCTTTGTTCAGGTGGCCACACAATATGCGAACACAGGAGACTTTTTGACAGATGTCATGGTATTGTGATTAATTAGTGCCCACACTTGACAGGCTAGGAGAAGGTCACTGGAGTGGTTCCCCCAGGATTGTACACCATCTCTTCTTGTCAGAACAGTGGGATGCTATAGATGATGATGGGGTGACATGACCAACATGGGCTGCAGGCCCAACAGATCTAAATTCCCTTGATTCCCTCTTCTAAGGGGTAATAAAGGTGAAGGTTTATTCAGTGAAAATCAGACGCAAGTCCTTTAAGGCAATGTATCTCCCATGCAGGTACAGTGGCTGATGGGCATGCTGTGCTAATGACTGCATTCATTACAATTTGCACAGTGTGTTGAGTTAGGCATTGCTCACAAGGGACAACACGTTAAACTTGTCATGTTATGTCACTGACACATCATACACTGTGATGTAGTATCAACATATTATTCATTATGTAGATTGCCTGGGTTTCCAGACTTAATAACTACCTTGAAGGATATAAAAAATGCTCATATGTTTAATATAGACATTTACATGAATATAAGAAAAAATTACCTGCAGAAAATGACAAATACATTATGCCTGTAAAAGGAAGCACATGTCTGCTTATGTTAAAAACAAGAGAAAGAAAGAACCAGTGCTCAGAGCAAAGGAGTATTGCAGGGGCTCATAATTTTAAGGAAAAGCAATGAAGGGAAGGAGAAAGCTTAGTAGGTTTGAGGAACAGAAAGGTCCTTGTGAGCGGAGAAGTTGGCAGAGGCTAAACCAGGGCTTGTGTGCACTCATTTTTGAATGCATGAGATGGAGAGCTAATAAGTTTTGAGCAAGATAAGGAGCCAGGCTGATTGGTATTTTAAAAGAATTGGTCTGGCTGTTGTGTAGAGGAAACACTGCACTACAGGAAAGGTGTTTCCTACAAAAGTGAAGTCAGTATGAACAATTAGGAAGGGTTTGTAGTCATCTAGGCAAGAAGTGCAGGTGGAGTGGTAGAAGTGGAGGTGATGAGAAATGCTCATTTCTGCATAGACCTATATTTGGGATATATGAGTGAGACCTACCAGAAGCCAATCATGGATTGAATGTGACAGAGTCACGTTAAATCAAAAGTAGTTTCAAGTCAAAGGTGGTCTCAAGAATGACTCTTAGTTAGCTTTGACACTATGTAACTAGTAGGTTTAGCTAATATATGCCAATGTTAGCTGTGACAGGGAAGACCAAGGCAAGATCAAGTGCAGAGGGAAAATTGAGTTCTATTTGGATCACTTTAGATTAGTGTTATTGACATGCATGAGTAGATGTCAAGTAAACATCAGAATATACAAAAGTCAGTAGCTCAAAGAAGTTAAGGATGAAGATATAATTTTGATACAATTATTGGTGATCTTATTGACTGTGCCATTGGAGCATCATTTGAGAACCACTGCCTTAGATAATGAAAGAGATTCAGTCTCTAAGGAACCCTTACGGAGGAGGCGACCTCATATAGGGAGATGCATGAAGCATAGACCAAATGTAACACCCCCACACTGTTAAGCAGTCCAAATTCCTGAGACTACAACTATCTAGAGATACTCCATTCTCATAATGCACCTGTTAAAATGCATGTTTATACATATCAACAAACTAAGAGAGATTTTCTACCTGTCCAGCTACCTAGAGAACTGGGTGTTTTAATGTTTAGAATAGGGAACAATGATTCTTAGCCCTAGCTATACATTAAAATTACCAAGGAATGTTGAAAAATACCAACATCAGTGTTCCACCCCAGTGATTCTGATTTAGTTGTGCAGTGATAGAAGGTATAGATTATTAAAGTTAAACAAGGGTCAGGAAAGGCAACGAAAAAACCAAAGAACGAAAGGTCTCAGTAAAACTGAGGACACTTACCAAAGTCATCCAGCAACACAAGAGTTTGTAGTCTGCATGTGGATTACTTTGGTTGTAATTTTGAAGGTAGTTCAGGATGTGGCAGGGGAGATGAGATGGAGTAGAGCAAGAGACCACTGGGATAAAGGAAAAGAAAGAACAAGGGACCAATTTGCTTGGAAATCTTGGGAGTTTTGGTGCTGGCAGAAGCAGAGATGGATGGTGAGTAGACAGAAAGTCAAAGTATTTAATGAATGAGGAGACAAACAGAGCAACTGGTAGATTGCAGAAATAAGAAGTAGCAGGAAATATGCACTCAGAAAGACTGAGCAAGAAAGACTCACATCCAATCAATTGAGGACTTCTAGTAGGTCCTCCTATAAAATAAATTCAAAATACAAAAATTTTATAAAATTTCTCATCACCCCACCTCTACCATTTTACTTTAAGCCAGTGTAACCTCTTACCTATCCACAGAGGAACAAAATGGCTCAAATGTAACAGTGGGGCACAGGGACTCTACTAATCCCAAATTCAAGCTACAAGCTTCCAGGCATACAAGGAGGTGGAAAAAAGACTTTCTATTTGAAAGAGCTGCAGAAGATGCAAAATCCTCAAAATAGGATCCCTACTTAAGGAATATTCTAAGACAAGAGTAAGAGTATTCTAAGTGGAATATTCTAAGACAAGAGTCTCATGATGAAAGACTGTGAGTTCAAAAGAATTTTCAGAGGGTGAGATGGGAGAAGAGATTGGGCCACATAAAGATCTTTTGAGATGTGTGAGATTAAGAGGTTTGGGTATTAATGGATTCCCAGTGATGCTTAAATTTCTTGTGTTGACTAAGGCAAAAGATGTTAGAAAGATGTAATTAGTCTCACAGCCTCTTAGAGAACAGCTCCAGGGTGATGATCTGAAATATTCTAATTAGCCATCTGGCAGCTTTTCCAGGGCTGCTGATCTTCCTACAGTATGTGATGGTAGTAAGGTGGTCCGCTCAAGTAGCACAGGGCAACATGGGCATAAGACTGGGCTGCTGCTTCACAAACTCTGAGGAGGAGAATTTGTGAATGGATGTACATCTCCAAGTTCCAGCCCACTATAGCAATGTGGCAGGAGGGTGGCCATATGATAGAATGAGATCACCCTGTTATGCAGTGTACATATTGCCAAGTGAAAACCCCTGGGTAATAACAGCTACAGCCTGCTATTAGAAGACTTTAGCAAAGGTAAGATCAAGTGAATTTATAGGAGCTCTGAAAAACACGTTTTCTTAGCCTCATTGCAGACTCTATGTTGTAGTTAGCTTAATTATTGCCATAGGCCCTGTTCCTAAAATGACCATATTTTCTAAACCACAGGCTGATCATCAAATGTGAAATAAAAATATTTTTGTTTCCTAATCTTTAAAATTGTATATACTAAAAAGCTTTCAGGCAGGCCATGGTGGTACACTCCTGTAATCTCAGTAGCTTGGGAGCCTGAGGCAGCAGGATTGCTAGTTCAAAGCCAGCCTCAGCAAAAGCAAGGCCCTAAGCAACTTAGTGAGACCCTGTCTCTAAATAAAATACAAAATAGGGCTAAGTATGTGGCTCAGTGGTTGAGTGCCCCTGAGTTCAATCCCTGGTACTTACCCTCCAAAAAACAAGCCTTGCAAATCGTATATATAAAGAAAGGGCTAAAAGAAATAGTATTAATTGTAGTGGCACTGTGCATAATATACAATTTTATCTTTATCATTTTTGGTGCTTTGCCTAGCCTTCTACTATAAGGTTGTACTACTTTTAAAATTATGGGAGGACAAGTTATTTACAAAGTGTAAATGTCTAGTGGTGGAGTTAAACATGAAATCTGCACTGTCTTAAAAAATCCATGCTGTTGGCTACTGTCCTCCTTCTGCATCCTCCCACTTTGGGATCCCCTCTGATAGGATCTTTGTATTGGCCCCTCTGTGGGAATTTACCAACTCTCAGCAAACATCTTTCTCTTGAATCTTCCTCATCCATGAGGCCAGACCCAGGACAGTTGGATTTTACAGCACACTTCACCCTCTGACCAAATTGACTAAATTGAGAAAGGACAGATTCTTTCTTTGGGGAATTAGAAATTGTGATGGAGACCAGAGTTGGATTTGGAAATTTACTTGAATCGAAACCTTGAGCTATGTGGTGGTCCCCTTGTGTGATGGGGCAGGAGACACAGAAGACTGTCCTGCAGAAGGGGAGGATGATATGCAGGAGGCAGAGAGAAGGGAGGCATGGAACAGGGGCAGTGTGCTCCTACAAGCACACTTGTTTTCAAACTTCTTCAAGATGTACAATTATCCCAATAAGCTCAAACTACTTGTTCTGTGTCTGCTACATAGGTTGGCTCCTTTTATTTTAAACCACAATGATCAGGATAAGGACCCCTTCCTTGTCTCACATCCTTGCTCTCCTTGTTTCCATTGCTGAATTAAAAATGACAGAACCCAATAATGAAGTAAGCATTTCAAGTTCCAAATCCAGATTTTTAAAAAAAGGGACTTTCAGAATATAACCATTGCATAAGGAGGGAACTATTCCATACATGTGTGTAAAGTTTTATTTGGGAAAAAAAATATTTCAAAATCATTTCAACATTATAAATCTCTATCCATTTACTTTATTCTCCTGTCACACACAAAAAATCTAAACCAGCATTTCAGTTTTTGGAGAAGCATAGTCCTAGAAACTATAAAGAATAAAACTGCAGCAATATTATATATCAAATAGCACCACTTCTCCACATCCCCAGAGGCCCCTACCACCACAGCGGCCACCATTAACCCACATATCACACAGAATTGTGTGCTACTGATTATGGAAAACACAAGTTCAATACCTGCTCCAAGGAAAGAGCCTCTTTGGATTCAGAGAACTCCTATTATCCTCATGCTACAAAAAACAATGCAGGCAACATTTTCTGCTAATGGTTAATAAATGAAGGACAGTTTAATATCCAGCAAACATGACTTATCTTATCATAGCTGCAACCTGCTGCCCAATTGGGAAGGATTTACAAGAAATAAGAAAACATATAATAAAGAAGAGCTAAAGTTTAGAAAGTTCCCAAAGACATGCAATTAAATAAGAAAACAGTAAATACCAAAATAGTTTTTGTTAGAGATCTTCCAACAACGGCGTCTTCTCTCATGTGCTGAGCAATATAAAATAGGGTTTTCTAAAAATAACTCATAAGCACATTTTTAAAGCAGTTTATTTCAAGTACACATCCTTCTCTATCTCTCACCCCTTGGCAATCTGAAAATGTGGTGTCAACTCTTCCCAGTTTACTACCTTCTTTCTATCTCTCCAAGGAGGGAGAGGAGTTTCATTTTTTTTTAAAGTGGTCATTTCAATGCCTATAATTCCCCATTCGATGGACTTAAGTTTAGGGAAAACATCTTTTGTTTCCCTAAGAAGAAGAAAAGAAATAATGACAGCATAGTTGATGAATATGCTTTTCCCAACCACTACTCTGGCTGCCCTGGAGGAGGAGAATCAGCAGTTAAGGGGAGGAAAACTGTGTTAGAAGATGCAGACCCTGGGCCCCTGCCTTCTGCCTTGTGCAGCAACAGGACACTCTCAGCTGCCCCTTCTCCCTGTTGCTGACTGCCCTGAGTTCTCAGATGAAGGACCAAGGCAGCCTTCTTCCTGGGATTCACCCAGCACTTTCTCCCTGGAGGGCATTTGATAGAATGGATAAAGCAAATTCTTACTGGGAACAAATGGTTTGGAAGCATCTTCCCCTAACCCTGAAAATCATTGCTATTAGTTTGTCACTCTTGGTTTTTTTTGTTTTTTGTTGTTGCTGTTGTTTATTTATTCATTTATAATGGAAACTGGTTTTCCTACTTTGAAACCATCAGGCACACACTTTTGGCATTCTAGGGATCCTCTTGGTAGGATCTCTTAGCACAAAGTAAGACATCCAAAGTAGCCTACTGACTTTATATATTCTATCAGTTTACTTCCTTCCAACTCCTCCATTTGATCTTGCCCTCAGCTCTTGTGTGGTCTACAGAACCAGTCTCCTCTCTGAATTCTGTTTCCAATTGGCCCAGCTCCTTCATATCACTTCTCAGCAAACATAGTAAGCTTAATTCTTTTTCTCAAAATAATTATTTTCTCTAAAATTATCTTGAAATAATTTTAGACTCATGAGAAGTTGCAAAATCAGAACAAAGAGTTTCCTGTACCCTTCACCTAGCTTTCCCAATGGTAACATTTTACATAACCATAAGCATAACATGCAGAAAGCAGATATTGGTACACTCCCATGAACTGAACTCCAAGTGATTATTTATAAATGCAAATCTGATCATGCAACTCATAATAGGTTACTATAACCTATTATGACTTCCTATCACTTTCATAATAAGGACCTAAATTCTTATCCTGGTGCATAAATAGTCTTTCATTCTGGTTTGGCCAGGATGATACTGATTTCTACTTAGAATACTGATAGTATTCATTTAGTATTTTAGCATTGTCAAAAGTGTAGAGGCTTGAATGATAAATTATGTGTTCATTCCATTACAAAATACATAGACCTCTAGCATGGGGGGGGGGTTCATTACCAGGGTCCCCAATTCTATTTTTGATTTTATTTAAAGACAGGGTCTCACTGAGTTGCTTATTGCTTCATTTTCACTGAGGCTGGCTTTGAACTTGTGATACTCCTCCCTCAGTCTCCTGAGCCACTGGGGTTACAGGCGTGCACCATCCCACCTGGCTAGAATTTGTTTTGTACCACTGTACTTCTTGCTCATGAGCTTCTGTGATGCAGACCTTCTTTTGGATTCCAGGATAGGATGTGGGATAAAAAATGTTTCTTTCTGTCCAATGGCCTTTGCACATGTTCTCTCTTCCAGGAACACTTTCCATCCCCTTCCTCCTTTACCTGGTTAGCTCCTACTTGTCTTAGCTCAATGAAATTATCACTCCCTTTATAAATTGGGTCACATTCCTCCATTAAATGCTCTCACACACGTGGGACTGATCCCTTGAATTACTTATCACAATTGTAAGTTTACAAACAAATCTATAAATGAAAAGCAAGCTGTTAGAACTTAGGAGGCATATTTGTGTTTGTACAATATCTTATCCCCAGAGTAGATAATTACTTCATAGTTTTCAACTGAATGGATAAAAGTTTGGCTGACAGATTCATAAATGAAAAAAGCAAAACATTAGGAAAAAAGATATAAGTGAGGATCACTCACAGCACATTGTCCATAGACTGGCACTGGATGGCTCATTTGGTGACTTAAAAATCTACCTTTGAGGGCTGGGATTGTAGCTCAGCGGTAGAGCGCTTGCCTCGCATGCGTGAGGCCCTGGGTTCGATCCTCAGCAGCACATACAGAGCAATAAAATAAAGACATTGTGTCCATCTACAAAAAAACTAAAAAAAAAATCTACCTTTGAAATAAGACAGACCTAAGTTTGAAATGTGGTACCTGTAAACAAGAAAACTTATGCCAGTAATTGAGTTTCTGTGAGTCTTAATTTTTTCATCTATAAGTATTACTGGTAGTAGCAATAGTAGCAATAACAGTAGAAAGCCATCTGCTTTATAAGAGTCTTGTGAGAAGTGAATGAGAAGAATGAGAAAATGTACAGGAAGGACTTAACACTCAGACATCATTAGTTAAATGTGAGCTCTTGTTATTATTAGGCTAAAGGTGTTTAAGCACATGGTTTCTCCTGTGTCTAATGTGTTTCATAAAAGATGCACAGTGAGAACAAATGCTCTCCCCAGCACTGCCTCCTTCTTCCCCATCTTACACATGCATCTCTTAGGGGAAGAGCCATCCTAATCAGACACTGTGGCATAACTTATAAGGCACAGAATAGAGCACCAATCCTCTTTGGAGTGTGCTGGGTAGAGGCACAGGAAGAGGAGGAAGAGTTATCTAGGGCTAATCTAAGTATATACTGATACACCACAGCCTTCTCACAGGCAGCTAAATCAGACTTTAACTTAACATTGATAGATTGTTGGATGTGACCTCATCAGCCTCACCACTTTGGAGCTGCTAGTGCCTGTGTACTAAGTGATGAGCATGGGTGCTCAGTTGAGGGAGAGTGTAAAAGAGAGCATGTGTTCACATTGAGAGGATGCTTCGGTCAGGTTGGCCTGCCAGACAGTGATTTATATGGACTGCCTAAGCCAAAGGGATGTCTCCCAGAGAAGACTATGGCCAAAAATCCCACTGGCTTGGAGGCCCAAATAAGGCAGTTTTGATACTAGCCAAATTCATTTCCCATGGTCAATCTGAATGAAATTTCCAGAACATATGCTGAAAAACTGGCTTAGGGTCCAGTGTCCAGATGTTGGTGAAATAAAAGCCAAAAAGAAATTAAAGTTCACTGCTTCTCTTATGACTCCACAGCATTTTGCCAAACAGACAAGCTTGTCTTGTTAGAAACTGAAGACTGAACCTTGGTTTTGGCATTAGGTGGATAGGACTTGAGAGCAATTTTGGGCCATAGTCAAATGAGCTTGGACTGAGTGGTGGACACCAAGTTCTCAATTAGAATGCAGTTATTCACAAACTCAAAGGAAATGAACTTTGATCATTCCAAACAAAAACAACAAAAGCACAGAGACCTTGTAGAATCAGTCTGCAAACCTGAGACCTGAATCCTGCTACTGTCACCAAAATGCATGAAGAACTTGCCCAAAGAAGAAATTGGATTACCACCTATCATCTAAGATAGAAGGCATTCTCCATTTATAAGGCTGTTAGTCCCCTGCTTTGGGTTTTCCTTACCAATCTCTTAAATGGACTTCTGGGTTCAGTTTTATCTAAAAATTTCAGTCTGCAAACATGAGTGTATTTGTGAATTGTTCTAGCACCTACTGACTTCTCCATTCTTTTCCCCTATGCTCAGAATGGAATACATCCCAAAGTTTCTTTTCCTCAGATTTCATGCTCTGTCTCCATGAGCTCTGTTCTCCTTCTGATTCTTGCCTACAGAGTCCCTTGATGTTATCATTACATATCTTGCTGGGTCAGGAACAGAATCCCTAGCAGTCTTGGCCTGCAGAGTTATTAGCAGTTGGTCTGATATATCAATTAATAGATGAGAAAGTTCTATAGATAATAGTTGAAGTTTCCAGTATCACACAGCTTATTAATGAGAGAAGCAACTTCACAGCCCAAGCCCTTTGATTCCTAGCAGAATATTTCCACTAAGCCTGGCATGGTGGGGCAGGCCTGCAATCCTAGCTGAGGCAGGAGGATTGCAGATTCAAAGCCAGCCTCAGCAACTTAGTCCCTAAGTAACTCGAGATCCTGTCTCAAAATTTTAAAAATTTCAAAAGGGCCAGGAACTTAGCTGGGTGGTAAAGTGTCCCTGGTTCAATTCCCTGCACAAAAAAAAAAAAAAAAGAAAAAAAAGGCTTTCACTAAAAGATTGTGAGAATAGGTAAAATAAATTTATTTATATTTTTCCCACGTGGTGAGCAAACTATCAATAAATCCTAAGATATATTAATAAATTATAATTATACAAGAAATGTCCTAAAATCTGAGAAAATGACGCTTAGTTGAAAAAGCACCAAGTTTATAAAGCACAACAAGACTTTCTGGGACTTGGAGTATAGCTCAGTGGTAGAGTTGCTTGCCTAGCACCTGTGAGGTCCTGGGTTCCATCCCCAGTACCACTTAAAAAAAAAAAAAGACATTCTGAAGAAGCTGTTCTAAGTTACCAGATTCATTAACTAAATACATCCTAACTAGTTTCATATAATGTCATCAGCTTAGCTGAAAAGTAAAACATATTTGGGCAGTTAACATGGTGTAGAATAACATATTTACATTTCTTAACACTTGTACTTAAAATAATTGTTTGAGACCTTCACATACAATCAAAAATAAAAATTTAATAGCTCATTGACCTTTGTGTTTATAACTTGTAAAATGGTGGGTAAGTGAAAACAGATATTTTATTCAAAGGCATTCACAATCTTTTTGTAGCTTAAATTTTCTTTGGCTTGCTTTGGTGATAGCTTGGTACTTTACATGAGTGATTATGAGGCTATCTTAGATGGTAGCCATTGCCCTAAAGAAAATGTTTATGGCCTTACTGAGATAATTGCATTTGCCTATTAAATATCACTCCTCCAGGGCTAGTTATTGTCGAGTATAAATGTGCCACTTTATATGCAAATAAAATGTCCTGAGATTTGTATAAAAAGTTCTGTATTTATCTACTGACAAATCATCTTATTGTGATTCATAAAGCAGACAGAACTTCTCCGGATGAAATGTTCATATCACACACAACAATAGACAATTCTTTCCCTGAATTTTTTATTTTTGTTTGCAAAATGTCCAGATATAGCTGGAAATATTGTCTTCTCTTATAGCTACAGCAGTTTGGGGTTCACATTCTGAGTTTTATTTTGAGTTAAAAGATTTTACAGTATTGCAATTTCTTATTGTCAAAAGTTTTTTTTTTTTTTTCTGTATATTCCTCTCCGACCTTGATTTGTTGTCAGTCCTTTCTCCATACACCTACATATTTGGAAAAATCAAATTCTTCCCAGGAGGATGTGCTATTGCAAACAACATCTCAGAGCCGAGTTTTCCTAAGATGTCTTCTTAAATTTTATCTGGCAAAGCAGAGAACTTCTGTAAATATTGTACATGAGGTAAAAATCACATCACATCACTTATTTGTACTTTCCTTCTTTTTAACCTATCTTCTTTGAATTTGTTCTTTGAGCCAAAGAATCATTTTGTGAAAAACATGATCTTGCTTTTTGTATTTAAAGGAGCAATATTATTACATCACAAAATCCCATGTAAGACCTGTGCCTTGTGTTTTTAATAACAACCTCTGAGGGTACCATGCAACAACTCTTCAGAAAATGTTCTGTATATTTGGCCCCTGTCTGTTAAGAGTTAACAAAATAAGATAAACACTGACTATTTAAGGCAGAAGTAATGTAAAGCATTTAGTCCCCATTTTCATCACTTTCCCTGCAGCTTTGCTATCTTTTCCTGGAGCTATCAGAGGAATGTGGGAGAATTCAATGGCATGATGTTGAAAACTAAACTCTGATTTTCTAATACATCTAATTCCAATACATCTAATTCCCTAGGGGTAAAGGATCTTACAGATGAATGAGACATGAAGCAAAAGATGTAGGTGAAGGGCACCAAACCAAAACAATATTGCACATTTGGAAATTTCTTTGCTTAGGCTAAATTTTAAGAAGGTCCTACATCCAACATGCTAGAAAGTCATGCTAGAAAGTCAGGAATCAAAGCTAAAAATTTACACTTCTTGAGAAATGCCTAGTTTTTATGATGAAGTTAGAATCTATTATACTTTTTAACTAGAATTTAGAAATAAAAGGAGAAATAATAAAACCAATATTTGCATTACATTTGAGAGGCTTTTAACTTTTTTCTAGGGATCCAGAGACTCATGCTCATTTCCCATATGCCTTCTCATGTTATTCAAAGACAACTGATGAAGACCTAGAAAATGCCAAGGAACTAATATTCTTAATCAACTTGAAAAACAAGGCTTAGATGAATGGTATTATGGATTATTTTTATATGAACTCATTTGGGGAAGATACATTTATTTGACTAACATCTGTCATCCCTTCTCTATTATAATTCCCTAAGGTCAAGGCTTATGTATGTTTTTCACCCCACTGCTTAATTCTTACTCAGAACAGTCCTTATTATCAAATATGACCTGAAATATACTGAATGGATGGATGGATGGATAATAAATGAAGGGATGCTTTTCTGATCCTATTGTCCTATTTATTCTTCCAAAATGATAGCCACCCAATATTTTATCCTATTAGTTAATGTTGATACACACACACTCTCAAATATGAAAACAGACCTTTTTCCTTACAGTTTTTAAAACAGAATAAATTTTTCTGTGCCTATAATCATTTAGATGTTCTGCTTGAAAGCAAAGAAGTGGTCTAAATTAATCCTAAAATAGTAATAACAAAATTAAACCAATGTAATTAACATTTTGATGTTAATAGGATATAGCAAAGTTTATCCTTGGAACAATGCATTTAGGAAAAGATCTTAATGGTTAGAGAAGGCACAAATAGCTTTGTGTGGAGTATAATCTTACCCCCTAATATCTGGAATGAAGGGAATGGGTCACTGAAAAGATTTGTGCTTCAAATATGACCTCTTTCTGGGTACGGTGGCAAATGCCTGTAATCCCAGTGGCTCGGGAGGCTGAGACAGGAGCACCACAAGTTCAAAGTCAGCCTCAGCAATGGTGAGGCACTGAGCAACTCAGTGAGACCCTGTCTTTAAATAGAAAAAAAAAAATACAAACTAGGGATGGGGATGTGGCTCAGTGGTTGAGTGCCCCTAAGTATCCAATCCCCAGTATCAAGAAACAAAACAAAACAAATATGACCTCTTTATCAATCTCTTTGTTTTTATTGGTTTCCACAAATTCCATCCTGCAATTTAAGTCAAGCTATTTATCTAAAATACAAATTTTGTCACATAGCTTCCTCGGTTAATACACTTTAGTACTTCAGTAGCTTCCACTGCCTGCAGAGCATTTCTTTCTGGTCATTGGCTGGACATAAAAGCCCTATTCTGAACTGTGTCACTTCTGCAGATGGAGTTCCATTCCCCATACTCCTTGCCTTAAGCCCTATGTTCTGCCAATACCAAAGGGCTGGCCATCACCTCACTGAGTACACTGCATTAGTTTACACCTCTACACTTTTGCTCCTGCCATTTCCTTTGCTTGGAATGTGGGCTTCCTCTTGCTGACAAGTTCTCCCTTATCTAAAACTTTCTAGGTTCCTCTAGGAAATGTCTGGTTAAGTGTCCCTCTGCTGTGTTCTAATATAAGATAGCACATAGTTCAGTAAACTTACTTGGAAATTGACCAAATACATGTCTGTTTCTTAATCTGGGCTCCATGTATTCCCATTACACTGTGTCTCAGTCATTGTCATGGTTCCAGCATCCGTTCTGAAACCAGAGGACCAATGAAATGAATGTGTAATGAGCCACAATGATTGTGTAACATTATCTTTTTCTTTTACCCATCAAGCTCATTTCTAATGATTAGTTGTGACCATTCCAGAAATGATCATTTTCTTTTTTATTTCAAATTCCTGAACAAAGCTACTAATGTCCTTCAAAATTAGAGAGCAAAAACCCTCTTAATAAATAGTTATTTACAAAATACATAGATGGAATTCAGTGGGAGAGCATTTACCTGGCATGTGTGAGGCTCTGGATCAAATCTCCAGTACCACAAGGAAAAAAAGAAGAAGAAAGGAGGAGGAGGAGGAGGAAGAGAATGAGGAGGAGGAGGAAGAGGAGGAGGAAGAGGAGGAGGAAGAGGAGGACGAAGAGGAGGACGAAGAGGAGGAGGAGTTGTGACGGCAGCTATATTGCTGACACGGATCCATTTCTAAATAACATTAAATTAGGAACTTAGGTGAGAAAACTACTCACGCATGAATCACCTTCATGTACTAATATTTATAAGAAATATTTATTTAAGTTGCAAGCAATGTTTATGTTAAAGCATCTCAGTTATTTAGCAATAATTAAGCTTGATGTTATTTGCATATTTGGAGTATTTCTATCATGCTTTTTTAAATTTTAGGAGCTCAGTCAAGTTTATAAAATCAAAAAGATAATTATAAAATTATTTCTCCATTTCAATCTAGTACACCAATACATTGCCTAGAGAGACATTATTGAAAGCTCAGAAAAAGGAAAACGATTTATAATAGAAATGCTGACAATCCTTAACAATATTGGTTCTAGAAGGCACCTTGGTGTTATCAGATGTTGTGGCTCCCTGTCTCCAATTTCCAGATAATGCAGAGACTTAATCAGTACTCTCTAATGCACAAAGCAGGTAATCTTTTCTGTCTTCTGTGCATTTTTCACATCTTAGAGATATGTCCCCTACCCCCACACCTATCTCATGTGTATCACTACTCTATAATTTCTTCTGGACTCAGTGTTATTACTACACTGAAATCATATGTATAATTATGTGGGGTTGCTATGGAGATTTTGTGTGATTTGTCATGAGGAAATTCTATTGCGTTTGAGATAATTCTTCACATTAATGACTCAAGAATCCTCTCCCCCCTATTTTCTCTGGGATTATAATCAACGGCATATATTTGAATATCTATAAACAGAAGTCATTTCATAAATTATATAATCAGAAAAATTACTGAATACATCACTGAGGTGAAGCACTTACTGCAGTCAGTTTAATTTCTCATGATTTAGAAAGAACTTCTAATATGACACACTTGTGGATATTAGTTAAATTCTTACCTGCATCATTGAGGAATATGCTTCAAAGAAGTTCTATACACACATTTCTTAAAATTCTATCACTAATGATATCATATATATTTTGACAATATCATACTTTTACAGTATAATTTGGAAGAATATGTTAAACTGCTGTGCAAAATTAAGGGCATATATGGCAACTTTATTTTAAAAAAAGAACTATTTGTCCTACTATAGCACAGACCTTTTGGAAATGGGAGCTAAAAGTAAAATGGGTTATTTGGTATTAGCAATGAAAGGCAATTCAGATTAAAGACTGTGACCAAAAAACAGAAGACAAACATACCATACAACAAGATCATAATTTTATGTACTTCTTGCCTGATCTCCCCATCACCAGTCTAGGAGGGGGAAAGACCTGAAATATCACATCAGTTATCACTGGACAATTCCCATAGCTTTCTCTTTGGCCACCAGGTAGGCAAAGCTGATTTCAGGATCATGATTGATTTGGGGGGAGAAACATTCCCAAGTCAGTTATAGGTTAGAAAGAACTGAGAAAACTCTAGCATTTTGCCCTCAGGGGAGCAGGACCAGGGAAGAGAGAAGGTAGAGAAGGCGGACTTCAGTCAAAGGCAGACTAATCACAGAAACAATTCCCAGGCAGCACTTTGAAAACATGACCAAGTTACCTGTTTCCCAAATAACCGATTCTGGAAAGATTGTATGGTTTTAAAGGCTAATGAAAATATTAAATATCTTCCCTGTCCATGTGCCTCCTGTGACCTTTGCACACCCTTGATAGAGCATCTAAAGAATGCTGACCTGCTGGTGGGTTTGGCTCACTCAGGAGACCTCAGAGTCATTCAGTTATCTCAAGGTTACCACTCCCTCCCTTTGGGGATCTGGCCAGTCCTTGGGGGGATGAAGTGTCCTTGAGGGGATCACTAAGTCATGTAGCTTGTTATAACAGAGATTTCTTTGTTCTAACTTGAATTCAAAGAGCCCCACTGAGAATAAGACTGGAGTCTCACCACGAAGAAGCTCTGTCAGGGACTTCCCAGTCAGGGGCCTGAAAAGCTACCCCAGGACTCTCTAGCTGCATGATTTCAGGTTTTGTTGTTTCCCCCAATCTGGTGATGTAATCCCCTCCACCTCTTTATCCTATCACATTTGCTTTTGTTCTTGCTTTCATATTATTATTAAAATAAATGCTACCTTGTATAAAGAGAGTGTCTTTATTGTCTATAGGATCTCACTTGCCCAATTCAGCAGCTGCATACATACATACCAATGTAGTGTTACAGGTTTTCACTCAGGATAATTTTTCCTCTGGGAATCCACACACAAATGCTATTGGAACAGAGAAAGCAAGGAGGGAGAAGGGTGGGAGGATATGGTTCAGTGAGACACTCTGGAATAAGGTGATGTACCCCATTTGTGCATCGCTTTTGCCAGTATTGATTGCTGTTGTTACTCTGTAAATCAAGGCTGTTGACTGACTCTTAAAGAATTAAGGCAGAGAGGAGAAAGAATAGAAAAGAGTGAGGAAGAAAGGAGAAAAGCAATGAAAGCAGCTTCTCTCGTGCCATCACAAAGCAAGTGTATACGGGATATCTTCATAAACAGGCTTGGCAAGGAGGAAGTTAGTATGTCCAGGCTCCTGTAGGAACTTCAGGAGGACTCTTGTCCCGCTGAGTGCCTGATAACTCTGGACATAAAGGTAGTCCTTTCATTGACCCAATAGTAACATAATGGAATGCCTTCCTCCTAGAAACTGAGAACTGTCAATGCTGCCCATGCATGTAAGTGTCTACATAGTGTCAAAGTACTCTTTCCAGAACTGGATATCTAGGAAATGGGTAATTTGGTTGTGTTTTCAGACAAAGTATTGCCTAGAAATTGTTTCTATACTTTGTCTGACTTTGATTTGAGATTTGCTTTCTCTAACTTCTCTATGCTCTCATGGATCTTGAGGGACAGTTCTCTATGTCCCAACTGATCAGAATGGAGAGGTATATCCAGAAACATGAAATCATGCATGGAGGAAAGTAGGAGAATGTGAAAGGAAAATAAAACAACTTAAACGGCTGGGGAATGGGAGATTCTGGCAAATCACATTAGAGCTAGAAGGGAGCTCATCCTCCGCAGATGGAACCAATGGCTTGAGGGTTTACCTATGAAATACAAAAATACCAGCACATAGGGAAAACTCAGCTACCTCAGCCACAATAGGTGCAGGAAAGCACTGGTCACCCCAAACAGGAATCAAGGACTTGTGCTAGTGACTAGAGAGCTCTTGCTGAGATCTTTAGAAGTCAAGGGCCACTATCCATGGCTTGCTGGAAATTGGGACTCTTCTAAGAACAAACATCTGAGGGGAGAGGGAAGAGTCTCCAAATCACACAACCAACACACTTTTGATTCAGGTTATGGTAAAAGAGAAACTTGCAACGAGATCTCCTGTGGTTTTGCATTTCTACATAGAAAACTAAAGAATTTGAGAGTCAAAGCAGTCATGTTCAGTTGAAGAACTGGTAAAAGAGGAAGAAGAGAAATTAGCAAACATTTCAAAGGAATAATTCAGAGAGAAATTAGCAAACATTTTGAAGGAATCTAAAGGCTTTAGTTTTCTTGGTCAGTATTCTTCAAACAAAATTGCAAAGATAGACTCTTAAGATTCCCTCAGTATCAAAAGTTGTATTCTCATGGATCCGTATTTCAATAAATAAATATCTTTATATTTTTAATCTTATTTCAGTGGGATGGAATAACTATTAATCATATTCTGAATGTATCAATAAACAGCCTTTGACCAGATACTGCCATGTGGTCAAGTGTCTTCTCTGCACCTGAGTTTATGATGCCATTATTAAATCTTCTAAGAAGAAGAAAAAAGGTGAGATAAGTAGATAAATAGCCACAAATGGGTGGGTGATTAAGGAATGCTTACTGATGTCTTCAGAGGAAGCCACAAATGTTCTTGCCACAAAAAAGGTAAAAATAATACAATCATCATTAGACTAACAAGCTTGTGGCTTGAAGAGTTGAACACCAGAGAGACAATTGGTTACCATATATCACAACTCTGTTCAGGGCAGCCAAACTGGGGGCGGGAAGGGCCTACTCATAGTAGATAATCATTTGAAATACACACACGCACATTCAAGTTGCAAATAAGTCTAGCAAATGTCTTGGCAAAACACTACCATCTGTCACATTAAATTTGTCATATATTTTAATTTTATTGGTTTTATAGTTTTGGATTTGTAAATTTATTTTGTACTGTACTTAAATAAGAACTATAAGCATAAGGAGTGTGTGGAAGAAACAAAATAACCAAGGAATAGGAAGAAGCATAAATCTGTAAAAACAGTGTCAAAAATTCCAGAGTATGCCATGGCTTACAAAACCTGATGAAATATACAAAGAATGTTAGGTTAGGCTGTGTGTAGAGCCAGATGAGAACAAGGATGGGATTGCCTTATAGCTTGAAGCAAATGATGTAATGCTAATAGAAGCTTGAGAAAAAACAGAACCATTCAACTCCTACATTGCTTCCACCTTTGCTCTCAAGGCAAATAATCTCTATGCTGAAAAGAAGAGGAAAACATGATGCCCAAGATAAGTGAGGAGATCCTGAGGGATATCAGCAAGCTGCTTTGCATAAATCCAAGTCTCAGCAATAAATCACACCCTAGGGTAATGAAAGGACTTTAGATGTGACTGTGGAAGCATTGTTGGCAATATTTGAGGAATCATGATGAGTCACAGAGGCCCACATTAAAAACAGGAAAATGTGTATGTGTGTCTTAGTAACATTTCAGGATTTTTTTTTCAGAATCAAAGGAAAAAAAGTGCATTTAGAAGTTACAAATCTGTTTTAAGTCTAATCATCATATACCGTAAAAAGATTTCTAGAATGCAACGTTCTTAAAGAGGGTATATGACTCCTTAAGACAGAAATTATAGTCACTAGGAGTTAGAGACTTCCTAAAAAAACTTCCATTCATATCATTTTGGGATGAAAGAAAAGTGAATCAATATTTCTGCTGGATATTTAATAAAATATTTCCTAATGACCAAGAAACAGGATGTAGAAATAAGGATGGTTTAGTTAGGTGAGATGGTGAGGGGCATACCTTGATGTCCTCTGCCTGACATCTGTGCTAGAAAGTTACAAAAGAGTATTTTGAAAGCCTGGGCATGGAGTCAGAAATCTCTGGTTGAGTAATTGTTTCGTTATTAATGTGTTCAGATATTCCACAAGTTCAGTCTCCTGTCCACTTTTTAATAAATAAAGTTTTATTAAAACATACCCACACACATTTGTTTACCTATGTTCTATGGCTGCTTTTGAGCTTTAATGGCAGAGTTAAGTAGTTGCAACAGAGCCCATATGGCTCAAGAAACTAAAATATTTACTACAAAGCTGTTTATAGAAACAGTTTGTCAACCCCTTGACTAGTTACATAAACTTGGATGCATCATAACCTCTCTGATACTCATTTTTATCATTTCCATCAATCTAAATTAATAGAAATTGAAAACTAAAGCCAAGTGCTTCAGATGGCATCTAATGAAATAATGTATGGGAAAGCTCCTTATGGGCTGCAATGTGTTATATGTTATATATGGATAAGGCATGGTCTATGATAACTCTGCCTATTCAAAGATTCATAGTGATATTTTTTCACATTAAAGACATGCCAATCTCTAGTAAAAAAAAAAGACCCTCACAAATACTGGATGAACTTTGGCTGGCTGCCTGGCTGCCTGCATGGATGAATGCATTAATGGATGACAGCAGTTACTACATCTACTTAGCATTAACCAGGTACCAAGTCACATACTATTTCAGATACATGAGCTTTTTTAATCCTTAAAACAGACTTGGGATATTGTTTACATTTTGCTGTTGCTTAAAAGAGATTTAAACAATGGCCACAGCTTCAGGAGCAACAACTGATATTTATAAATGACTTGCTGTGTCTTACCACTGTGCTAACCAAGTGTTATTTCATATAATTCTCTCAATTATCTCATAAAATAGGTGTTGATATCATCAGTTTCATCAATATCATTATCATTATTCCATCTTAGAGAGGATAAAATTGAGACCCATGGAAGCTAAGTAACTTCCTAAAGTTGCACTTTTGATAAATGTGGAGCTGGAATCTAAAACCTTATCTTCCTGACTTTGAGCATCTAACCATTGCAAGCTATGGCAATTGATTGACATTGATGAGACTAATTTTATTGAGGATAAATATAAAATCTCATAAGAATGATTCAAAACCTTTAACTCTCTGAAATATCTAGACTAACAGCCAACTATGAAAAATATGTTTTTTGAAAACTTCTGATTTTGAACTAATTTTATTTTAAAGAGAAAAACAGTATCGAATTCCCTTTATATTCCTCATTAGCTCTTTCTAATATAAACATCTTACATAAGGGCTTACGCTGCAGTGCAGTGGTAGAGTATGTGCTTGATATGCTTGAGGCCTTGGATTTAATCCCAGTATCCCCAAAATTAAAAAACCCACAAACAAATCATCTTACATAAATATAGTACAACAGTGAGAACCAGGAAATTAATACTGGAACAACACTACTAGCTAAACTAATGATCTTACTTAAATATCACCAATTTTCTGACTTTTTCCAGTGATCTATTTTTTTGTGCACCTGCTACCTAGGATCCCCCTCTGTATTGAGTTGTGATTTCCCCTCAGTCTTCTCCAGTCAGTAGCAGTTCTTTGCTCTTTCCTTGTCTTTCCTGTTCTTAGCACTTTGGAAGAATATTCATTATTTTGTCTAACATCTCTTAATTTTGATTTGCCTAATTTTTTTTCTCATGATATTGCTGAGACTCTGCGTTTTTAACCAGAATACCACAGAATTGATGTTATGTCTTCAGTACATCATACCAGGGAGTTTATAAGAGGACTTTATGTCTTATTACTTTAATAGACTAAAATGTTAGTAAGCTAAGAGATAACCTGGCCACAACACACACACATGCAGACACATAGAACTTCAACCAAAAGATAATATCAATTCTATGTTTCTCTCTAGTAGCTAGATCTTTGAAATAAGCCCTAGTCTGACAGAGACTCTAAACATCTTCAGTTTCCTTCCTGTTCCTTACTGTATACCTACTAACCAGGGGAGCATGTTGCCTGACGGAAATGGATTCTTAATGCATGTATCTGAACCCTAAGTGACAAGACAAGCTTAGGTCATGCTCCAAATACTCAATCAGTGTCTAGCATATACGAGGCTGGGCCCTGGATGCCCACCTGTAAGCCAGGTTCGTTGCATGATAGGCACTTGGAGGAAGATTTTTCCAGAATTTCACCATTATGCTAGTATGTTTAAAAATCTCAATTCTATATTCACATTGAAAGACTCAAGTCCCATGAAGACAAGGGGAGTTCAGCTTACAGGTAACTTCAAAATTGTAAATGTGCACAAAATGTGCTTGTCGTGAATACACTGAAGGCCATACTCTTCTTAGGCAGGCATAATGACAGAGGCCACAAGGAGATCCCCTTTTTTTTTATTGGCCCAACTTCTCAAAATTTCCTGGATTTTAATATTTTCCTTTCATTTTTCTTGTTACATGTTTATGAACTGAAAATTACAGCTTTGTTCAATTTGAAATGTCTTCAAATTCAGTCAGCATAGAAAAAAGCCTTTAATAATTAAAGCAGCAAAAGTGTACCTTCTGGCACTGAAATATCCTTGTCTGGTGGTAACCATCAATATTTCCACAGAAAATCCCTTATTCAACAATATACTCTCATTATTTCACTTGTAAATACTTTCCTAACATCACACACTTAAAACACATACTAAAAGAGTTGGAGGGACAAAGAATAGTTCATCTTAAAAATGAAAAACCTGCAGAATTGGAAAAAATAGTTTGGTGGGCAGATTTGTTTAATAGTTATAGTTTTTGCAATTTTGGATGACCAATTTGAGTAGCAACTGATTCTGAGAACTGATCTATGAATTTCTCAATAGTAAAAAAGTAAAAAGCTATAAAATGAGAACATTATTAGAGAATTATTTTATAAAATACTGGTAATTTAAATCTAAAGAAATATTTGAATCAAATTTTGTCAAATAAATGTACTTTGATAAATCTTTCTAGTGCTTAAAAATTATAATGTGCCAGATAACTACACAGTTGATAAAGAAATATCTGTTAAATGCTTATTATTGATTTATTACAACTTAAAATTAGAAGTAAAGGAACTTTAAGTATCTCATGGACTGTAAATTGGCACTGTTTCTGGAGGACAATCTGATACTAAGTTACAAAAGCTGTAAAATGCATATGCAGCATGTCTTAAAACTTAACACAAGGAACTAGTAACACATATTTACAATAAGTATGTGCAATTATGTTCACAATCATGTGAGAATACTGATAATGATGCAAATGCCTAAAATAGGGATTTCTTAGTAAATTTTAAGACAAGTGGTCCTTAACTTTAGATCTTTAACTCTGAAATAAACTTGGACATCTATGGTACCTCCTTACAACTCTTCTTAAATGCTAAGTGTGATCTCTTGTTTATCTGACCAAAAAAGAAAACCAGAATATCAACAAAATCTTTCCCAGCAATGAAATGGCGGTGCTCCCTGCCAGGCCCCACGTTCCTGGTCACAGTGGTTGCAGCTCTGACCTGCTGAATATCTCGAAGCTCAGGAAACTGCTGACTATGCTGACTATTTTTCTGTTACTATTTTCACAAAACCAGAGCAGGAGACCTTGAAGGCTCGGGGGAGGCACCCAGCAAACCTGAGCTCTGCTTTTCCCCTCCATTGAGAGCAACTTGACTTTTATCTTGACTATAGTTGGTTTTCTAAGTAAGATTCTGTTTGAAGATGTTTTCAAAAGCCAGAGAAAGAAATATAGTCCTATGGCACAGATGGACTTTTCTGTCAAGGACAGACCACATGCAAAACCTTGGTCCCATAAGATTATAAAAGAACTAAAAATTCCTACTGCCTAGTTTTGTTACTGCACCTTTTTCATGTTTGGATGTGTTTAGATACATAAATACTTACCATTATTTTACAACTGCTGCATTATTCAGCACAGTAATGACACACAGATAGGCAAGGGACAATAGACTATACCATATAGCCTTGGTACGTCGTAGGCCATGCCACGAAGTTTTGATTAAATATATCTTAATATATATGCACAACAATCAAACCGCCCAAGGATGCATTTCTTAGAATGTGTTCCCTTTGTTAAGTGGAACATGATTATACAAGTTTGAAAACCACTACTGAATATGCCACACTTCATACTTTTTTAATGAGCACAAATCAGAGAAACAAAGTGCTGATTTCAAAAGTTGCAGGAAGCTAGGCGTGGTGGCACATGCCTGTAATCCCAGCACTTTGGAAGGCTGAGACAGAATCGCGAGTTCAAAGCCAGCCTCAGCAACAGGGAGGCGCTAAGCAACTCAGTGAGACCCTGTCTCTACATAAAACACAAAATAGGGCTGGGGATGTGGCTCAGTGGTCGAGTACCCCTGAGTTCAATCCCCACTACCAAAAAAAAAAAAAAAATTGCAGAAAATATAGATCTCCTTCAATTAGGACAGGGCTCCAATCTCTTACTCAAAACCCTTTATACCAGATGTATTGAGATGCATTGTAGAATTTAGAATATTTTGTATTTATTAGCTAGGTAATAGAGACATATGTTATAAAACTCTCCTAGGAAGGATGGCCACAACTCAGTCAACCCATTAATATTTCTGAGGGAAGCTACATAAATATTTACATTAAACGAATGAAATAAAAACTCAAAATTGCCTCATACTGATTCACAACAGGCTTTTCTGCCAACTGAGCTGGGTCAAACTATTTGGGGTGGAGGATGGGAAAAAGAAAAGAAAACTGATTCTCAGAGCTTTGAGGATTTGGGAATTATGACTAAGGGACTGTGTACCTGTGAAATGAAGACAAAGCTAGAATTTCTGAGAAGCAGGAACTAGAGACTAAGCCACATCAGGTGTCTACTTAACTACATCATACAGACATTTGCCTATTAGAAAAGCAGACTCAAATTCAAGGCTCTGTACAAAAGGTAGAAATATCTTATCAATGATGCAAATTGGACCCATTTCAGCAGTCAGTATGTGTGTTTATTTCTACATCTTTCTTTAAAATATACTTGCTAATAAGGCATTACATAAACTTTAATACTCACACAATGCCCAAAGAATTTGATGACATAAAAATATATTATTAAGTGGGAAAAGTTGTCAAGAAATAACAATTTCCCATTATTAGATAGATAGGCAGATTGACAGAAAGACGTACAGATAGATTTCTTACTCTTGTGCATATGGATAGAAAAAAATCTATGGAAATTGATAAATATCAAAATGTTAACAGTATTTATCTCAAGGTAGGGAAAATTCAGCTGGTTTTTAATGTCTTTTGTGTTTTATATTGTTTGCTTTTTTATAAAGTATATTTTTATTTTTGTAAACAAAATATAGGTCTCTAACTCTGTCAAAAAATTGCAATTATTATTAGTTTATGGTTTAGTTTGTTGGGGCCCAAGTAATTCACCTAAAGTTACCTTGTTAATTTATAGTAAAACTATATTTGGACTCAAGGCCTTTGACTATAAGCCTTGTACCCTCTCCATTATTCCAGGCTATATTTCAAACCAAAGCACAAGGTAGAGCTCCTGCCTTTGAGGAGCTAATGACTGAAAGGAGATAAGGTATACAGGTGGGAAGCAATGGCCACACATTCCAAGAGGCTATCTATTTAACTAACTGAGGCAAATCCTTTTGGAAGGTGGGGGCGTGTAAATCTCAAAAGAAAATGAAATATAACATTGTAGGATACATATTGCAGATTCTTATGAATACAGAGAAGAAGAAGAAAAGACTTGTCTCAGAAAGGCTTCAGGGATGGGTATGTTCACAGAAGACTAAGATCAGAAAGCTATTTCCCCAAGAACACATCCAGGCAACATGAAAATGATCGATGGTAAAAATAACAAATACCCTACCTGTGCTTGGGAACAGCAGAACAGGATTGGACAGGTGGAATATGCCCAGATCACAGAAGGCTACAGAAGCCAAGAGAAAAATGATCTAGATAGGATGAGGAAAGAATGAGAGCCATGGATGACTTTCATCAAAGGAATCATGAGACAAACAGCACTTACATGGTCTGAATCTTCTAGCAGTGTGCAGGGTGTATTGGCAAGAAGAATCCCAAAGGCCAGGTGGAGGGTGTGGAATTGACATCAGACAGTGGAAAGTGACAAAGAACCAGAATTAGAGGTAAAAGTGAAGGGTTGATAGTTACAAAAATCTCAAGGCTTTGAAAGGATGTCTCTGAAAACAGTGATCCCTGACAGACAGATGGTTTAAGATGAGCCTCAACATCTCAGAAGGAAGAGCAAAGTGTACATAACACAGTGAGTGCTACTGTTATTAGAATTCTAACTCTTTAGCTACATAGATTTGAGCACTGAAGCAGAGGGACCAAGTTCAAACTTCCAACTCGCAGTATAGTTTGAGTCTCTCCTGAAGTTTCAACCTCGCACCTCTCCTTGCATGTGACTGTCACAAACCAGGCCTATGCAGAATGTCTGGAAGACAGGAAGACAGACAAGTCAATTACAGTGAAGGGAAATGATTTCAAAAACAAACAAGAGACCTCCGTATAGGAATGTGGGACCAATAGCCCTTTGTTTATATGTAGGAACAGGATCTTATGTGGCTTAAATAGTAATCAAATGGTTTCTTTTAATTTGTGAAAGAGAAAGGAGAAATCATAAGTTTAGAAAATATACTAAAATACAAGTATGTGTTTCTTCCCTGTGTCTGCCTACATAAACTATATTTTGTTTTGTTTAAAGCTTATTTTAAGAAATGATTTATTTTGGGTCCATCTGCCCCCACCAGAGATACCTTTGTGGGGTCAGAGTGGCCCGTTTAGATGGGACACCATATCCTCTGAAACTTTTAAGCAGACAGTGCTTTGAATTTCATCTCAGAGATCAGGTGACATCCAAATCCACTTAATGTTTAGCTGGTGTGGTTTTTGATGTCACTGGAGACCTTGATGAAATTACAATCCTATTAGTCACGATGGGAGAAGACAGGAGACCTGAGGTGGCTAATGTTCCATTCATAACAAGAAAGAGCCATTTAGCATTTGTAAAGGGCATTGATTTCTGATAGTTCCCTGAAGAACAAGGCTCAAGTAAAGAAATATGACCAGAAAAAGCTTGGGAAAGAAATGATAGAAAAGGCAAGATTGCGTTTATCCAAACAACTTAACTCTGTACTTTTTACAACTTCATTTGAATCCAAAGAATTGGGTCTTCATGTAAATGTGGGTAAGAGGAAGAGCATGCTTAGCTATGCAGAGATTCTGTTACTGAGAAATCTGGGGAATTACACTATGTCTTTGATTGATGCCAAGGAGGTGCCTCTAAATATAAAGGGTAAATGGAGGTTATGTGGAAAAAGCTTTTAATCTGGGTGATAAATTGCCAGATTCCATTATGCCTAATGAGTCTCATCAATGCATAGCTAGACTCAAGAAAATAATAAGACCCCTTTCAAAGCCTAGTATAAACAAATTAGAAGAATTAATAATAAAATTCCTATTAATGTGTATGCAATTTCAAGAAGTTAATGAAGTCACTTTAAAAATTTTGGCTAATGTATTTTTAGCTTTTTAAAAAATGCCTGATCATCAAAACAGATCTTCTTTAGTTTTTTTCCCCCTCCAAATATATTCTATGCAAGACTTAAAGGATTACATTTTTTTTTTCTATTCTTTGGGTTTTTTGTTGTTGTTAATTCTTCTCCAGGGCCCTGCTTAGAAGTTACGGGATATGACAAAGATAGTGATGCAAGCCTTTGAATGTGTAAGATGCTTATTGACCTGAAAGTAACAAATGAGATTTAGTCAAGCAAATTTGCCAGCTCTCCTAAAATGCCTCCTAACCCAATGGAGACTACTGGAAGACAGGAGTTTTCAGTCACCTACCCAGCAAGACATAAGTCTTCTGCTTCTCAGTGTAAAAAATTTTGGTAGGAAACAAGGAGCAGGGTTGACAAACATCTATATGTGGTTCAAAAGAGAATTAATTCTCTAGAATCAGCTAAGACTCTAGTACCAAATGACACAAGTTCTACTGGTTTTGCACCAAGATTTTTGTACAAGAATCCACTAATCAGGGATTAAAAATCAGACTCCCACTTCTTGCCAATAAGATTCTATACTCAAGCCTTTCATTAAAGCATGAGGAAGATGAGGGAAATAGTAGCCCTTGTTTTATGGCTGAATTCCTAGCCTAGAAGGTACAATCAGACATCTGTATGTTTAGATTTCCATGTAAATGAATGTGTGTTCCTTAATGCCATGTGGAATAACAGAACTCATAGTTTTCAGATGGTACAAAGGGGCATGGAGATTGCAATGAAGTCCACTTTAGAAGTTAAGAACAAACTCGTTTGTAATATTACTGGATCATATTCATGGTGTCTGGCACACAGTAAGCACTCAATAAATATTTCTTCAAATCTAAATGGAAGAGTGAGTTCTTTTATATACAATCTGCTATATAAAGTCTGTATATCCTCTGTCTCACTATAAAAATAATATATGTTCTCACCCACATATGCTATAAGCTCTCAATCAATAAAGAATGAGAGCCATTCCTTCTTTCTCAAAGTTTCCTTACCTGGGCTGCTCGTGGGCAGCCACTGCTAGTTCTTCCTTCACACCTCAGGACTTCATTACTAGGCTTCCTCCTCCTCTCGCTTGTCACTGTCTCATCTCTGTTTGTTTTCCTTCATATTTTCTAATAATGGATTCATTGAGCTGCATGGCTTCAGGAAATTCCTCTGTGCCACTCTGCCCTGAAATATTTAGAAACTTACTATTATACTAAATTTTGTAAGGGATAAATAATGGGATAATCTAAGGTCTCTACCCTCCGTGTTTATGAACAGTTTTCTAAAAAAATGCAAGCAGGCATTTAAAGTTAAATGACAACATTAATGTAAATAAATGAGAAGGCTGAACAGCCATAATTAGAGAGAAAAGAGAGTCTTGTTATTCTGGCAATGGAAATGCATATGGGGATGATCCTTGAAGTCTGAGTGGAATTCATCTATTGAGAGCTTAGCGGGAGGAGACTATAAGAAGTATCAATTGTTATGGGAAGACAAAATGGGAAATTACATGGCTAAGCGGGGGTTCTATAGGAAACTTCTAGGTCAGCCATGAAGGTTTTAATATAGGAATCATGAAGAATGCTGTGGGAAGGCAGGGGACCCACTCCATTTTATCCCATAGGAAAGAAAAAAGATATTTGGAATTTTAAGGCTGCAAGAGAGAATTAAAGTGATCTTCTATTTCCTACTCTCTATAAAGTACCTCAATATCTCATCTCTCCACGCTTATTCCAAAATCTATGTTAATTTTCCCATGTCAGCCGTTTCCCCAGTGAGTGGCAACAACAATCTTCTTGGATTCAATGGCTGATAAACTTGGAAGTATCATTTGTGTTTGTCTCCAACTTCAACACCCTTTGAAAGTTCATCAACCAAAATCACCTTGATGATGCTTTAAAGAAGTATATATCTTAGAATGTGTTCTGGACCAACTGAATAAGAATAAATTTTAGGACCACTATTTTCACCTGTTTAGATGATGAATAAATCTTTGCTACTCCATCTTCCAAACATCTTTCCCATTGCCCTTTCTCCTAAAGCCCTTGCAATCACTCAGAATTTCCCTGACTAGTTAAATACCATAGGCTATTTCCAGGTGAAATCTATCCCTCCAATATCAATATCTTTATAGAATTCACTTGTTCTCTGGAAAAATACCAACATAATTACAGCACACATTTGTGGTACCCATGTAATTCAGTGGTGCCACCCTAATGCAAACACTTCATCAGTAAGGAATGAAATATTTAGGAATAAATCTTACAAAATATGCACAAAATCTATGTGAGGAAAACTACAACAATGATGAAATAAATCAGAGTTAAACAAAAGGAGACCTATTCCATGTTCATGGAAAGGAAGACTCAATATTACCAAAATTGTTAGTTCTTCCAAACTTGGTCTTTAAATTCATTGCAATTCCAGTAAAAATTCCAGCCAGTTATATTGTGCAAATCAAGAAAGTGATTCTAAAATTTATATGGAAAGCTGTGTGTGGTGGTGCATGCCTGTAATCCCAGCCACTTGGAAGACTGAGGCAGGAGGATTGTAAGTTCAAAGCCAGCCTCAGCAACTTAGTGAGGTCCTAGGTAACTTAACCATACCCTGTCTCAAAAAATAAAAAGGGTTGGGGATGATAAAAGCTACAGTAATCAAAATAATGTGGTATTTATGAAATAACAGACAAACAGATAAATGGACCAGACTAGAAAGCACAGAAAGAGACTCACATAAATATATGTATCTGATCTTTGACAAAGAGCAAAGGATATACAATGAAGAAAACACAATAGTTTCAACAAATTGGTGCAGGATCAACTGGATGAATTTAGATACAGACCTTACATTCTTAAAAAATATATATATACAAAATGGATCACAGATCTAAATATAAAACAAAAAACTAGAAAATTCCTATAATATAACAGTATAATGAGGAGCAATCCTGCTCCTTGGTATTTACCCAAAGGACTTGAAAACTTACATCTCTACCAAAACATGCACGTGGATGTTTATAGTAACTATTCATATTTATGGGACCTTATTAAAACTTGGAAGCAACTAAAATATTCTTCAGTGGATGAATGAATAAATAAACCATGACATTTGCAGACTTTGAAATACGAGTCAACACTATAAATAAATGAACTATTAGGCAATGAAAAGACACAGAGGACACTTAAGTACACAGAACTATAGTGAAAGAGCCAATCAGAAAAGGATACCTGATGTACAATTCTAGCTATATAACAATTTAGAAGAAGCAAAACTGTGGAGACAATAAAAAAAATTAGTGGTTCTAGAATGAATCTGAATGTAAGTATGGATGTTGGGGGATAATGTATAAATAGAGATTTCTTTCTTTCTTTCTTTTTTTTTTTTTTTGGTACCAGGGATTGAACTCAGGGGCACTCAACCACTGAGTCACATCCCCAGCCCTATTTTGTGTTTTAGGTAGAGACAGGGTCTCACTGAGTTGCTTAGCACCTCGCCATTGCAGAGGCTGGCTTTGAACTTGAGATTCTCTGTCTCAGCCTCCCAAAGTGCTGGGATTACAAGCGTGAGCCACCGCGCCCGGCTGAGATTTCTTAATTGTGACATATGGACCACTTTGGCAGGGAATATTGCTAATGAGGGAAGCTATGCATATGTAGGGTACAGAATATTTGGGAAATCTCTGTAGCTTCTGCTAAATTTTGCTGTGAAGCTAAAACTGCTCTTAAAAATAAAGTCAACTAAAACCAAACAGGCCTAACATCTACTTTTCTCTATGCCATTAGTCTTTAGGAAAAGGAGAATCATCTTCAAAGTAGGTTAAAATAAAAGTCATAAATCTGGAGGAGTAATTACCTTCAGGAAAACTCACTAAACTTTCTGCCCAAGGCCAAATTAACTGTCTTTCCTCTGCTCAGAAATATTCAAAGGGCTCCTGAAATTCTACATTAAGCACAGACCATGAAGTCGACTGGATTTCAAACTCTCCTAGAAAGATAACCTTGAATTTACAAACTCAGATATTCCCTGTCCCTATGCCTCTCTCACAGTGGGCCTGCACTGTTGCAGCCATGCAGAGGGTGGACAGAGTCCATGCTGATCTGGCAATGGCCAAGTCCCTAAGAGCAACCCATTATCAGTGAAAAATTCCTCTGTTCTAACTTACAATGTCGTTTGAAGTGGGGGATACCATTTGTAAACATAGTGGTTCCCATAATCTTAATTCTATCTTGGAATTTTAGAACTTACCCACCACAAGTTTTTGTTTGTTTGTTTGTTCCAAAATTATGTTCTTCAAGTATTCATCTAGGATATTAGTAATGTTGTAAGAAGAAAAAGTGGGCCATGAATGGGAAGAACTGTGAAGTGAGTCTACCTTATATTTAAATATTGGAACAAGAAATTGATAATAACCTGTGAGTCAATATTTTTAAAAGTAGTGTGCAAATGAACATAGGAAATCCAAAGAGGGAGTTGAGTCCAATGTCTGAAAGATCAGCACCAAGAGGAGAGGGACAGTTTTAAGTCAGTGAAGTTGGCTCTGAAGAGGTATCCAGGGAACAGCAAGATAGGACTGGGCAGCAACACAGTCAGGCATAGGTACAATAAATATTCAACAAACATTGCTGGATGGATGAATGAACAAACGAACAAATGAATGAATGAATGAATGAATTTATAAAAACTTAAATATTGGAAACAAGGAACTAACTCCAATACATGACAGATGACATCTCAAATTCAGTCTATTCAAACCTAACAAAATAAGTCAATTTATAAAGACCATGGTATCAGAAATTGGGAACAAACTCCAATGAATGGTGACTAATATTTGAAACTCTGTACATTCAATCCTATGTAAAACCAAGTCAATATAGCCTCCCCTTCTACTTCCTAAATCAAACCAGGAATGTGAAAGTCAACCCCAGCTTCTCCTTTTCTCCCATTTGCCTGAATCCCCATGCCAAATTCTATTCTCTTGCTTCTATATTCTAACTACCACCACTGTCACTAAACTATCACTGTCTGTCTTCATTGATGTCCCTGAGACTTCCTGTTTCCATCTTACACCCCACCCACCATCTAAACTCCAAACACAGTGATCATTCTTAAATATAGATCTGATTACCACACTCCCAGATTCAAACCTTCTGGTGGTTTCCTACTGTCTATAGAATATAGTACGAGCATTTGGCTCCTACATATCTTTCCAATCTTCCCTCCACTCATTCCTTCTCTTGATCACTCTGGGATTACAAACAGAAGAGTCAGAACAGCACAATCACTAAGAGCAGCACTAGACATAGTGGGAAGAGAGGGTACCATGAAATAAAGGGGAAGCTGTCACGATATATTCCATACCTGCAGAAAACTTGGCTTCCTTTTTGAATGAGTACATTCAACCTCACAGCTCTGTAAAGAGGCTTGAAATAAATTATTGGCTTGAGTTCATCCAGAAAAGTGGGTAGAAATTTCTGAAACACTAGGTAAAATAATTTTGGAGTTCCTTGAATAAAGGATATTAGTAAAATATAACAATAAAATTCCTACAGGAGAGTGCCTTATACTGTTTTCCTGAATCATCGAATTCTCATTCATCTACAACTAACCATTGGAAACCTATGTATCTCTCTTATCCCTTATATTAGCTTAATAATGCCCAAATGATAGATAATCAAAATAGAATATCTGTCTGCAAACTCAAACTGCAATACTATTCCTCCCAAAGCCAAATTTAAATTACTAGGGATTAGTCAGAATTTCAAATTATTAAGTGTATTGATGGATTCTCAAGAGTATACAGGCTAACATAAGTAAAATGTTACAGTAAACATTGCATTCTTGGTGGCTGTTGCACCAAAGAATTTCACCAACAACCAAACTATTTAGGCTCCAGTAAGCAAGTAAGATGGAATAAATTATTCCCATTATCATTCCTCATCTGGATCAAAAACTGTGAGGAAAATCAAGGAACAGCACTCAACTAAAGCATTTCATGTCAAGAACTCTGAGGCTGAGCCAAAGGAAGTCAGGAGGATACTTTTAAAGGACATCTTTAATTTCTGTACAGTTAAGCATCCGGAGCCCCCTTATTTGCCGGGAAAGAATTCGGACACCACCTACTCAGTGCAAAACTGTGTGCAGATGAAATTAATATAGCAGTGTGTTAGTGTTCAAAGGAAGATAGAAGACAGAGGACTGAGAAGAGGGAGGTGAGAATTCACTCACTGTCACAGCCCACTCCAAACATCAGCAGTCACAGACCAGACCATGCTGAGATGGAAATAGGGTTTTTCAAGGTGTGTTCCAGTGGCATTTTCTGGAGGGATTTCAGACAGTTCCCAGAAAAATATACTAGTATCTTAATAACTATTGCACTGATTTTAGTGTGTATTAGGAGAAAATTGCAAAAATTAATAAAACTAAACTTTTAACCTCATGATTTCATAAAGGTTCTTATGGTTGTACTAATTAAAAAGAGTAGGAAAAGATAGCAAGTAAGTAAATGCTAGTTAGTACAGGTCTTCACCAGAATAAGGAAAAAATTGCTGTTACACCCAAGTGAAATCTGGGAAAATCTGGACTAAAAACAAGGAGATAAGATAAAGCTCATTCATGGATTGAAAAAAAAAATCTAGTGCTAATCTTGAAAGGACTCCATATAGTAGTCACATGGATTTTTCCCCTCTTGGTTTTTAAGATAAATTACACACAGTAAGCAGTACAAATTCTTACATAAACTTCCCAATTTTCAAAGAATTACCAGTCTGGAGAATCAGAATCCAACTTCTTAGCCCCCACTTGCCAAGTTTTGCATCCAATTGCTCTTTTCACTATGTGCAAATCTCAGGTGGGTGTGGGGCAGAAGAGTTGCAGGTACAATTAACCCACCACCCTCCTTCCCAGGTCTAGCAGGCCCAGCAGCAGCCATGAATTTCACAACCAGGAAAAGGGTATCAGAAGGCATGCAGCATCTGCTACCCAGGAAATTAATTGAAAAACAAGAAACCTTCCCGCATTCTTTCTCCCCCCAATTCAGAACATCTTAATTGCAGAGAGGCTAAGCTCATTAAGTGCAGCTCAGCCATCATCAGAAGATTACCAAGTATTAAATTTAAAACCTATATGGTCTTCATTCTTTCTAATAAAAGTCTGTAAGGGTATTTTTCCAGAAGCCCAATCTGGAATGATTGTGGAGTAGTGATTTGTTAAGGAGCTTACCCTGCCAACGCGGATGTGACCAATTCGTTTCTAATTATTTCATTAAACAAGCTTTATAAGAAACTCTAATAGTAAAGTAACTTATGCCACAGAAAAATAAATCCTGGTGCTCTCAATATCCATATAATGTAACCATGCTACTAAAAGTCATAGTCAATAATGGTACTCTATGGATAATGATAGAACTCTTTTACAAAAGACACCTCATTTACAAATGGCACCTCATGCAAAATAGAGTTTACATACATCCTTCCTTCCTTGAATTTGCTGCATGAATTCATATTTCAACTCTGCATTGGTCGAAAAGCATTATTTCACACACCATTGCTCTAACAAATAAATTAATAAAGCTCACCGTGTTTCCTGTAAATCTCGATGTGCACATCTCCCTGGGATCAAAATAATAATCTCCTCTTAGTCTTGCCCTTGCGTGTCCTTTGAATCATCCTCAGAGAGGGAATTATTTTCTGGATCACCCCACCCTGCATCTGAGCTCCAGATGTGTGCAAACTGGATTCTATCCAAGGCTGGGAAGAAGTCTCAGGGCTAGAGATGGCCTCATCCTTTTATGTCAAGTGAAGCAAAGAAAGTCATCAGGACTTTCTTGTTCTCTTTAAAAACCCATCTTTCTGGGGTAAAAATACAGTAAAATACCCCACACTCTTATCTTTCCTTGGATTGTCACTTGATATGTCTGGGAACCATAGCCTTCGTACTCATTTACTTTTATATTTCTAGTACCTAGTACAGGTAGGTGCTCAATGCCTGGCATAGTAGGTACTCAATAAATATCTGTAGAATAAATGAGAAAACATCATTGCAACGTCCAAATCTAAAAAACAATCCAGTGTAATGTTAGGACACTTCAAAGTGTAGTAAAATGCATAGGAATATTTTTACCAAAGATCTCATATCCATCTCTGTGCAAGGTATCTTGTGATATAAAACAATTAAAATTGGGGTTCAGAGTCAGATGAAGGGAATCAGACCAACACAACTAAAATTCAAGCAAGCAAATAGACATATATACTTTTTTGGAAAGATGTGTAATATTATACTATGTGTGCAAAAAAATGATGTGTAGAAATGCAATGAGGGTAGGGGAGAGGAAAGAATGTTTACATTGGCCCCTTTGACTCTCATCTTGAGACCTAAAATCAAATTTATCTTTTTATAAAGGAAAAAAAAACCAATTATTTGTTTTTCCCCTCTAAAATATTTATTAGAGTATTTATGTTTATACACAGACAAGATTTATACAAGAACATTAAAAAGTCTAAAAGGTCACAAACCAAACAGTTTTGTATCATGGTGTTATTAAATCTGAGATCTGACAGGGGATATTCTTCATTTTCCTATTTTATGCAATTGTATTTGTCTGGATTTCTTGTAGCGAGCAAGTAGCATTTTTGTAGAAAAACAATTATTATTTTAAAAGAAAACTACAATTAAGTAATTGTATTTTGTGATATATATATTGAGTGTTCTAGGATCTCAAGGAATCTTTATTATCTGAAATGCCATGAACTGAAGATCTCAAACAACTAGTAGTATTTTTCTGCAGTCTACTCTCAGGAAAAAGAAGCCAATGTTATGAAAATAAATCCACATCAAAATTTAGGGAACAGTATCATTTGTCCATAGTAAGTAGTTTTAGGATATGGCCTACATACCAATGAGTTTTTTCATTTATCTAACTCCATCTTTGTCTCTGTTCAATGATGAGTGCTATTTGGACTTTTGCTCTTCTATATGTGGTACCAGACAAGCAGCTTGTCAGTATCTCAGGCCTCTTTGAGACTTATGGAATCAGAGTCCCTAGAATCAACATCCTTGGTCCTTGGTTTTAACAAGATCTCTAGGTGACAGCTATATACATTAAATCTGCGAATCACTAGGTTAGGAGATTAACCCTGAGTTTCTGCAGGACCCTCAAACTACAAAGAAAGATAGATTTATGTCCAATAGATTATCTACTTTAAAACAGAAAAATAGACATTCTATACATTCTGTAAGAAGTGCTAAATAATGGTAACCACTACACAAAATTAACTAGACATGTAGTTAACCTTGTTCTATCATCCTCCTACAAATTGTCAGAATGACTTTAGAATACAACACACACATAGACACACACAAATAAGAGTGGAAAATTTCAACTCTGGAACATAGTTGAGAAAGTGCAGTCCTGAAGTTACTTGTTTTCAACACCAGATAGTACTCACACATTGGCAGTGAAAACATAGCAGATCTCAGAGTTAGGATGAGAGAGTATGACACTTACAGAACTACCACTCCCCATCCAGTGCCCTTGACAGACATCTCCAATAAATATTATGGTATTTTATTTTCCCAGTCAAGATTATGGACCACCAGATCTTTGCAATGAGCTACCACATTGGATCTAAGTCAAAACTTAAGAAGAGACTTCTCTAACATCCCTATCAAAAAACTGCCAGACATGATAAATAGTCTGATTAAGGGATGATCAAGGAAATGGAGGGTGATTTCAGGCCCTGTTAGGTAAGTAAACCAAATGTGAGGGATTTGAAATGACCAAGCACTACTCCATATATTTAGAAATATATTTATCTCTCTTCTCTAAACTGATTAATGGAGATGGAGATTCAAAATTAAAATTGTTGAACATCAGATCCAGAAAGACCCCTTTAGACTGAGTCTTTCACATAGGAAGAAATGTTGACCTAGAGACATTGCAATGGCCAAATCATACAGCCAGTTATAGCAGAGTCCAACTGGAAATGGATTTCATGTAACCAGATTTCTCCCATTGCACCAAATGGCTCCAAAAACCATGGCAGACACTGGTACCATAAACTGGTTAGGAATTCAGAACATAAACTGGTTATGGATTCAGAAACAAAACTGTGTCATCCCCTAGTTCCAGGAACCAAAAACAAACTCTTATAAAGGCAGACCACGTCCTTGGTATGAATCTGTAGCTTAACATCAGAGGCCCAAGGTTGGTAAGCTAACAAAGGAAAAGCACCTCCAGGGTGCCCTGCACAGCTACTTCTAGGAGCCTTGTATTCTTAGGTCTCCAAAAGGTACAAGTTTAACACACTCAAAATTAAATTCATGATTTGCACCACACACCCATGTCAAAGCAACAACAAACCTAGTCTTCTCTTCTACTAGTTCTCCCTCAGTAAGACACTATTCATATAGTTAAACAGGACTGAGAATTAGGAGGAGTATTGATCTGAAATCCAATCAACATCATCACCAATATTATTAGATATCTTGAGGATTATCCACCTCTCTATAACTTCCTCATCACCATGCTAGTCTTACATATTCTTATCTCTTGCCTAGATTTCTATAATAGCTTATTAACTATTACTTTCAAATTTATTATATCCTCTCCTTAATCTGTACCACATAGTCAGAATGTTTTCTAAATCAGAACTCCACATTACTCACTTCCAATTTAATAGTCAATATAATCATTTCCTTTGTTTCAACATGACACTCAAGTTTCTACCTCTCTCTCTCCTGCCTCATTCCATCCTCCCCTAACTCTCCACACAATCCTCTCAGATTTTCACAATTCTTTCAGTCACAGGACCTTTGCATATGCCTTTGCATATCCTCTTTCTGGATCCTTTTCTGTACTTGACATATCAACTCCAGACTTCCTCAAGGAATTCTTTACAGTTTCCCTAGGGTACATTGCCTCTCATAGAAAAGTACTTTTACCTTAGGAGACTTACATCAGTGTCTATACACTTATTAACATAATACCTGATTTATATCTGCCTCCTTACAATCCAACTCATTCTTAGTAGTCTAAAAACTCCATGAGAACAACCTAATGACTTTTTTAGTTCAGTATTTTATGCTTAGTGCCTAACCAAAGGCCAGACATATGGTGGATACCCCTAAAATAGAAAATGAACAATGAATGAAGTAGTGAAGTTCTGGCGTTTAAGCTTATGTCACTGTTTATGAAGCCACTAATAGAATAATCATTCACAGCTTCTAGGCACATGTAAGAGTAATGTATCCTAAGATTTCCAAGAGAGGTAGCCCCATGATTGTATCAGCTATTCATACAGCCTACCTGTGTCTCTCTGCAAAGTGTCCCAGCCTTGGGAGACATTTAATACACATATGTTAAGATCCACGTTACACTATTCCTCTCGGGTCAGACACACCACCAAAATGTCTTGTGATTTCTTAAACTGATTCTCCCACTTAGTCATACCCCAGAAGTCAAGGAAGAAATGTCAGGTACAAAGTCACCCCCAATTAGTCCCAGGCAAGGGATAATGATTAACCTGAGACAGAACATACTAGAAGGAAGTTCTTAAATGCTCGGGTATTTACTAGAGACTCAATACAGACGAACAGCACAAACACAGTGTTCTGCTCTTCATCATAGTCTAGAAGCAAGTTCTAACATCCAAAGCTGATCATTAGCAGCACTGAGTGATCCACATATTTCTAACCTGTGTCACAGAGTTTCTGTGATAGTTAAGATAGTTAAAAAGTGTGGTCCTGTGCTTCTTCACATATTCACATGGGCGCAAGTCTGTGGGCTCTCCCTCTCTCCCTCTCACTTGTCAGAGAACTCCAGTATCGAGCCGTGAATTAAATTCTTTTTTTTTTTTAATTTTTTTTTAGTTGTAGATGGACACAATGTCTTTATTGTGTTTATTTTTACGTGGTGCTGAGGATCGAACCCAGTGCCTCACGCATGCGAGACAAGCGCTTTACCACTGAGCCACAATCCCAGCCCGAATTAAATTCTTTTCACACAAAATTACTCTACTTTCAGAGTGACTCTCTAGTGACTTGTTCCTTCATCAACAGGATCGTGAAACTGAAAGTAAGCCCACAATACGGTTTACAGGACATCTCAGCAACATGTTAATAAGAACTGTCCCCTCTTTAGATAATACTCGAAGCATCCCTGCCAAACCCTCCGCACTGAAGTAGCCTTCCATCTTTCCCCCAAGGTATACCCCAACTAAGAATGGCAGAAAACCTTTGGTTGGTAATGCTCATCTATCAAAAAAAATCATGAATAGAAATGAGGTTGAGTCCTGTGGGCAATTCTTGGCAAGCTGGCTGGGCCTCTACTTCTTCAGGCCTGCTGTTGTCAGAGTCTGCATCTGCTGCACAGAACACAGAAGTTCATGCTTGGTGTCCATTCAGCTGCAAGAGGGGAAAGATTGTGTCCCGTGGCTTCTATTTTAGAACTGAACACTATCAGCCTCCGGGAATGTTCTGAGCACCAGCAATGTGAATGGCTCCTTGGCTTTCCTGTGTAATATCCCTGAGATGTGCAGACCAAGAAGAAATAATGGTACAAACACACGACCACAGGGCCTGGGGGACCATTTCCACACTGGTTCCTCCTTTAATCCAGTTCCTTGTAGCTAATGCCCTTTTAGGCCAAGATCCTTGCCCACTTTATTATCTTAATTTTAATTAAATAATTAAAATGTTAAATCTTAATTTTTCCCCTTTGCTAAAATGACATTTCTGGTTTTCTCCTGGCTACTTCTCCATTTTCCTAGACAGGATTTCCATATCCCATCACACTTTCCATCTGCCACTTATTTCCTCCAGAGTGGAAGGTCTTAACCCTGCCACAAATCAGAAACATTTGCAAAATTGAAATGCACGCATGCATGCATACTCTTCTTGCCTATACCTATGCCACACCCCAGACAAATAAGGGCAGCACTCTGGGAAGTGGGGCTTGGTCACTAATGACATATACAGGCCTCTCAGGGTGAGAACCATTGCCTTAGAACTTCGTTTCCTACTTGTATCTTTTACCTTTCATTTATATATTCAGGATTTATCTATAGACAATATATTCATTTTTATTTATTGAGTATCTTATAGCACCCAGCATTGTGTTGGGTACCAAGAATGACTAGCGATATCTATGGATCCTTCTTTTGTTGATGGTCTGAATATCCTATCCTCAGCCCCCATGTTCTTCTCACTTGTACTTTTCCTCAAGCCTTCCCTGTCTGTATCATCATGCCAAATACCATCTTCCTCCTGAGGATACCCAAATCTAAATCTTCAGTCTAGACATCTACCATGCTACTCAGACTTATCATATCTAACTATCTATTAGACTTGTTGACTTGAGTGACCCACGAACAAGTCAAACTTGGATAAGACCCACAGATATGGCATGTCAAAAGTGAAATGTCTGCACTTCCCACTGAACTTACTCTTCCTTCCCTAGCCCCTGATGGCCCCAATCCATGGAGTCACCACATTTTTAACCTGGACTCTCTCCTGCACTCTCACCCCTCATCTTCTAAATCTGTTGTTGTCATCTCTAAAACATTGTGTCCCTATGTCAGGTCTTCATCTTGGTCTCTAAATCTGCGGATGGGTCTCTCTGCCTCTCATGTTGCTAGCTACAGTCTCATCTTCAGCAGAACCACTAGATTGAATGGTCTCAAAGGAATATTGAATCATGCCTGCTCCTCACAGGTTAAGTTCTGTGTCACTAAACTGGCACACAAGTCTCTCCAAGATCTGGCCCTTACCTAACTCTCCAGCCCCAATTAGAATAAATTATGAACCTACATTAAGGCTATACAAATACAGAGCAACCTGTGCTTCCTTTTGCTAGATAGGCTCTTTCTTACCCCACCCCCATGCACATACACATTCTGGTTAGTTATATTGCCATTATACTAAGTGCATATCTCAGGGATTAAACCACTAAAAATAGTGTAATGATGTGTCTGTTTCTATATTCCCAGTAAATGATGAACTCCCAAAAGACAATGACTATAATTATGTTTGCATTGTTTTCATTTTCTTTCAAAGTTTCAGAAGCTAGAACAAGGCAGGAACATATCAACTGTCCAACAATGAATGAATAAAGGCATAGTTTCCCTCCCTAAGAAAGCTTAAAATCTAATAAATTTATTTTAGCTTTTATATTCATCTACAAGTCCAGACATAATATCTTTTCTCCTTAACTGTTAACATATATCCCTAAGACTCATTATACTCAAATATAAACAAGACCATTTAATTCAACTTTGGGAGAATCTAGATTACTGCAGTGTCTAGATTATAAAGGGATCATACCTATGATTAAATAATAAGGCTTCTGTAAAATGGTACTCTTAGAAGGCAAAAAAGCCTAAAATTGACCCTAAGGTGCCCAAATTGAATTGCCTATCAGAAAAGTTCTCAGCAGAGAACTAGCCTAAAGTCACCTCCATACAGAAATCAGATTATCTGTCTAATTCAGCAAATACCAAGGCTAGTCGGCTGACTCCAGAGCTACTGACTGATCTGACATCCTCATAGTCAAGCCAAACAGTTCTTTTTGGAAATGAGACTTTGAGATGTTATATCAGAGATGTGAATGAGTGGAACAGAGCTTTCCAGGGAAGAATTATACAATATGCTTATTTTATTAGAGATTTGAGTGGAAACCACTGAGCCATTGAGTAATAAACTCAGTTTGACCTTGTCAAGTATCCTACATCCTGCAGCATTTTGAAAAGTTGTTGGTTCTGCCTCTTTGTTCCAAGTTGTTTGAACTTCAGTTGAGCACACGAAAGCTTTCCGTTATCAAAAATGTGCTTATATATGCACATTATTTCACGTTCATCTGCACCTGCCTAGCAGTCATCACCAGAGGCCCTAGAAATATTTGGAGAACCACTGAAGTGTGAGCAGTAGTTAATAAAAAATTCTTGCAGTTTTAATTACAAACAAAAAGCAATCATGTTTCAACTCTATAAAATGGATTTGGAATATCCAGGGAACTACTGCTGTTTATAACCACATAAATTATATTCATCTTTCATACTGAGTTAGTGCAGCCTTAGATTGATACACTGAATAAAGCTACAGGTTCCAATGCTTATGAAAATATTACTTCTATACCTGTCTCAGGAGTCCTCTCTAGCTCAGCCTACAAAATAAATAGAAATTAATAAACAATGACTTTACCCTTCCTGCCATGAAGGTCTTTTTGTTCTCTAAGTCATTCTCCTATCTATGAAGCAAAGCAAAGGACCACCAAGAACCAATGTGCTATAGGCATTGAGAAGGAAAATCAGTGTTTTGTCTGAAGTCAGTTAGTGGTAGACAGAAAACTGGTATCAGAGCTTCTCTTTCCTTCTGGGCTGTGACTGCTAAGATGCCAGGATGGAAGATGATGTGAGACGTTCTTACCAGGGAACTTGGTCCTATTTGTTTATTCCTTCATTCATCATTTGCTTCTTACCCTTTTACTGGATCCTCAGAACACAAAGAAGTTAGAGTACTACCTCTTCAGAGGCGCTCCCTGCACAATGGGTGATTCACATAGGCAGTGACACTAATTGGTCAATGTGAGGATGGAGACATGTATTATTAATTTACCCTTTCAACAAATATTCTAGCTTGACTTCTGGAAGTCAGAGAGTATATTAGGTTCTAATGAACTAAAAACCAGCCTTTTCCCTTGAAACATTCTTTGGAGATATCAAGATAGTAAATATGCAATTATAAAATGAGATCAGGCTATGGTAAGCCAAATGGAAAACAGTCCCTCCGTTAACAAAGTCTCTCCACTAAGATGAAGAAGTTCGGATAAAATCTCTGAGGAGATACTGTCCCAGATAAGATGCACATATGGATAAGCATTAATTGGATAAAGTAGTTGGCAATGGTGATATGGTTTAGATGGTGATATGGTTTAGTATGGTTTAGATATAAAGTATCCTCCATAAAGCTCATGTGTGAGACAATTCAAAAAGGTTTAGAGGTGAAGTGATTGGATTATGGGAGTCTTAACCTAACTAGTGTATTAATCTACTTACGCGGATTAGGGTGGTAGCTGTGGGCAGGTAGGGTGTAGCTGGAGAAGGTGGGTCACTGAGGGTATGCCTTTGGGCATATTTTCTCCCTGGTGAGTGAGGCATCTTTCTGTTTCCTGATTATCATGTCCTGAGCTTCCCTCCTCTGCTGTGCCCTTACAGATGTTCTGCTTCTCCTTGGGCTCAAAGCAATGGAGTTAGCCATCCATAAACTAAGAATCTGAAAGTATTAGCCCCAAATAAAATTTTCTTCTTCTACATTGTTCTTGCTAAGTCTTTTGATCATTGCAACAAAAAGTCTGACTAAAGCAGCGGGTAAACGTCACTGTAGGCTGATACACCTAGAACCAGCAAGAACATGATGCATGTAAAATTTTAAAGACTAAAACCACTATTATAGCTTTCATTCCAAAATGTTTTTGTGTGACAAAGTGAACAAGAGATATTAAAATCTTTCAGCATGACTTTGGAAATTATTATGCAAACCTTACAAACAGATGAGTCAATCAATCAATAGTGAAATTTCTTTACAGAAACCACATGTACCATTTTTTATTGGATGAACCTCAAAATGCATAGAACAGAATTAGGTCCTAAAAGACAACTCAATTCCTCAAATAAATCACCAAGAAGTCAGACTAAAGTAAACATCTTTGGTCTCAATGGCCAACTCAAGGACATAGTATCAAAGCTTTAAGTCATTGTGAAAATGCACAACTCAGGTTCTGGCAGACCTCAGTGGACAGAAATATTAAAACAGCAGTTTTGTTCACTTGGTTTTGAAATAAAGCAATTAAACATTCTTGTGATGTCCCTTGAATATTAAAAGATATGAAGAAAATATTTAAAAAGTAAAAAATAAACAGTATGCCTGCCAGTAATATTTATTAAATGTTTATTTCTATCATGATTGCCATCATCATCATCATCTGTGAGAAACCAGTTAATAACTTATGAAACATTAGTCCAGATAGGAAAAGCATTTATTAAACAACTCAGATTCAAATATGAAAGTTTTTTTATAGGGTTGAAGAGGCACTCCAGAGAGGAACAAAGAGAGCAGCCTGCCAACTTCTCCCCTGGGCCTTCTCCATCTGTGAGGCACAGATGAGCTACAGGAATTACGTGACAAATTCAGTGTCATCCATAACTTTCTAGCCACAGAAAGTTTCTTCAACAATATAAGAGGTATGCTGATGCTCACAGAGAATGGCTAGGGCTGAATATCTGCCTGAAAGAATATTCATGGCTTGCCTGGATCAGAACAGAGCAGATCAAATACAACTTTCACAACAAATGGTATTATTACTTGGTTTCATGGTAATATGCAGGAGAAAGACTGTCCTTCTAGTTATTATTTAAGTTCTATATTCAAACATATTCAAGGAATTCTTGGCATTATCAGATCTTTGGGTAGTAGTTTGTAATAATTTCCAGGAAAATTAACCTATTTCCATCCAAATATCTGTTTTCCTCAAGCCCCAATTGTTACATACATACCAAAGATAAATTGTCCCTCCATCCAACATACCCTTTTTGCAACTCTCTCTCAATCTTCCTCACATTTTTTCTCTTTCAATTTTACCATTCATTGACTGTGAGAATAACATAGAGGAAGAACTCAATCATAAAGATATGTAAAATCCCCAAAATATATGGCTCGCAAAGTTGGAAATCTGAGGAGTGCCATAAAACCTCTGCTTGGAGTTTAATCAAGGTGAAGTTCAATGAACTTTGTCCTTTCAATAAAATGTGTAAGCAAAATTGTAAGCATGAAGTGAAAATTAAGCTAAATGAATAAATGGTTGCAAGGGCTTTTAAAATTTCATTTACCCACCCAGCCACAGTGCCTCCAACCTGACCCCAGCTGGATTCCACCACAGAAGAACTACATACCCCACACTGATCCTTTCCTTTGTCAAAACTCAGTGCTCCCAAATGCTTCTTGCATCACATTAAAACATCCAGCATGGAATTCAAGGGTATTTATCCTTGACTTCTAATCATACAAGCTAAGACATACAGTGTATTGGTTTGCTATGGCTGTCCTAATGGAGTGCCATGAACTGAATGGCTTAAACAGAAATTTATTGTCTCAGTTCTGGAATCTACAAGTTCTATATTGAGGTTTCTACAAGACTGGTTACTCCTGAGGACAATGAGGTGGGGCTGGTGCCTAAATCCTAGAGGCTTGGCTCCCAAGAGAATCACCCTGATCTCTGCCTTTATCTTAACATGGTATTCTCCATGTGTGTGTCTGTGTTCAAGTTCTCCTTTTCATCAGGACATACATAAGCCATAATAGATTAGGACTCCCTCTCAGACCTTATTTTAAGTGGATTACCTGTATAAAAACTGTCTGTAAGAAAGATCACTGAGATACTGAGGATTAGGACTTTAACATATGAATTTTTAGGGGACATTACTGAATCCATACACGGGTATATCTTTTTGCCATTATCACTATTTACGTCTGTGGAGCAGCAATTATAATAGGAAGGATACAGTTTGTAGCAGCGAGGCTTAGCTTGAAATTTGGCTCTTACATTTTCTCTGAGTTTCTCTACCTTTAAAAAAGAACTACCTACCCCACATTGATCCTTTCCTTTGTCAAAACTCCCTATTATACAGAATGCCATAAAGACTAAATGCAGAAAGCAACTTCTGTAAGGGAACAAAGATAGGCCCTCACACTTTACATCACCAATGACTGTACCCAGCTTGAATAACCCATATCAGCTCTCACTTTTCTTCTAATATGCCACAACATAATACAACAAAATCAAAATTTTAGCCCTATTCCAAAAAAGTAGAAGGAATTACTCCCATAATAGAAAAGCTTTCTTTGTTTATGGTTATTTACCCAACCTTATAGAAACCAATCTTAATGAATCCTTCTTGTGTCTTTTCATATTTGACTTCATCTGACTATTTGACTGCAAGTGTTTACAATAGAAGAACAATGTGTTCCAAGAGATCTGAAGACATTTTCAAAAGATAGCCTTTTTGTTACTCACCTTCTCTATGTAATTCAATGAGAAATTAGTGAAATTGTGAAAACACCTTCGTTTCTCAGCCTGTTCTTTCTCACTCATCTTCGTATCCATTTACTACTCTGGTATTCTTGTTGCCTCTGCTATTCACATTCTCAAAAGCTACTTGTAGAAAAGACATTGATGCATAAAGTAATGAAATGCTCTGAGGCTGCTAGGTAATATCTGGCAGGTTGTAGACCACACAGTGTCCCAGTATAAGTATAGGAGCTTTTTATATTTATTATGACAGTTTTCTAGCTGGGGGTGGTACAAGTCCATTTTAATATACAGCTATGCATTACGATCATTTTCTAATCTAGATAATAAGGGCTTTATCTAATTTGCATGAAAGCACTGCATAGGCTAGCACAGGCCTTGCTGTTGATAAATCTTGTACATGATTCCTAGGAGATCCTCAGGCCAGAAGATCTAAGCCCAAGCAAGTGAACTTTGCCCAATTTCTGGCAATAGTAATGGGAAGGGTTGATTGTGGAAGAATCTTCTGCAAAGTCCTATATCAGGGAGTAGTCCCCCATTTAGTGTCACCTTATAGAGAAAAACTTTAGTCAAGAAGGGTGTTGAATCTTCCAGCACTGGGTGTTGCTCACCACAGAGATGGGGAGCTAAAGTATGGCATTCTTTCTGGAAAGTGTTCTGCCCTGGGGTTCCTACACAGTAGCAGAGACCTGATCTCCAGGGAATTGACAAATGTGTTCTTTACTAACATCACTACCAAATTTTCTATAAGACAAACTGAAACTCACAAAAAAGAAACTCCCAATATGAGATGTAGTGTGATATTTGGTAGAAATCTGGTATATTGATACATAACAAAAGAAAACATCGCTTTGGTACATTTAATATTTCAAACAAAGGGTGTATTGTTGAATCCACTAAATCATCTCAACACAAAATAATAATCTGACAATAGCAATGATTAATACCATCAGTATGAATCTACTTTTCAATAATTTAATGTTCATCAGAAGAAGAAAAGGTATCCATTTTTAACAAATGCTTTTTCTACTTGGAAAGCATTAAAAAGAGCAAATACTAAAATTTCAAAGGTGGCAAAATGTGTGATACATCAATACTGACGTCTTTGAAGAAAGATATATGGGTGATTGAAAGCAAAACCCAGCACAGTTTAAGAAAAGCAGAATGGAGAGGAGAGGCAACCCAAGGTCACCACTTCCTGAAAGAGGTGAGGACTAGCACCCTTTCACTGAGATGACTGGATGAATTTTGAATACCTGCCTCCAACTCAGCCAGTCAAAGGCACTGGCAAACAGACAGTGTGGGAATGTGGGCAAGAGTTAGTAGAGTTGACCTGGAACTGACATCACAGATAATGGTGGAGAGGCTACTTTTAGAGAGCAATGAAAAAAACAAAGAAAAAGAAAGAAAGAAAGCTCTGTAGAAGGAGGAGCCACATAGAGACACATAGAGATAAAGAAACAGACATAGGAGACAGAGAGGTATCAACACCCAGCAGACAGCCACTGGGCTGAGGCTCCCCAGTGGTTGGTTCAATTCCTGGGAAGTGTGCTGCCCGTCGGAGCGAGCCCCAAGCCCTCATTCCTCCTTTGAGCGAGCCTCCCATGAGCTTCTGCTTCTTACCATCACAGCTCTGTAACAAATGCTTTCAGAAGGTCTGGTAGAGAAGGAGGCAAGCTGAGGGGGACAGGAAGGCACCTAGGGCAGCAAGAGGGATGGTCTCTTGGGGACAGAAGGAACAAATTTGGTTACAGAAGGCTCTGGCAGCCAGAAAAGCTCTAGGTATTCATCATAGAGATGAAGAATGACTTGGTAACTCTAAGATTTAATGAAACCACACAAGATAGTTATCATTACTGAGCTGGAACTGGATGGTTGAAGCATTATGGAGAAAAGAGTTTTAAGAATCTGCCTATTGACAGGCAAAGATTCAAATCGGGAAAGCCTACTTGAGGATGTTTTTTGGGAGGCATTTGATATGAGGTTTCTACTCCCCATGTTTCTACTGAAGAGAAATCCCTTTCAATAAGAACACCTCTAACATTATTAAAAGAGACAGTGTGAAACCTTAAATAACATTTAGAAATGTGTTCAGGAGAAATAACATGATTCATTCATCACATTTCCAAGTCACTGGTGTGGTCTCCATTTCTGACTACATTGCATAGTACAGATAGACTTTTGTGTATTAAAATTAATGAAAAGGAGGGGACCTTAGGGGTCTCAGTAGTTCTCCCAATTTAAATATACTTAAGTAACTGTGAAAACTGGTCAGTTTACACATAAAGTCATGCCAATTTAAAACAGAAAAGTTCCATTGATATTGACCACATTTTTGGCTCCTATTAAATTGCTATATAAATATATAAAGCAGGTCTGTAATGCTATATGTCTGCAAAAACATATTTTTGGCAAACAAAAGATTTTCCATTTTTAATCTCAATCTTCCTTACCCAGTATTCTTAAATATTTTTAAATTATTTTTGGTTCTAAGTATTCTAATGTCCCCACACCCCCACCTCACTCCACCCCCTTCCACCACCACCCTGCCCCACTCCATACATTTTTTTTCCAACTTTGTATTTATTCATCCTTTTATTTTAGAGATCCACACAAAAATAGTTTGGAATAATGGTGATTACAATTATCAGTTTCTCAAAATCTGACTTTTGGTTGTCTCTGGAGAAATGCCTAAAGTTTAATGCTATGGGTCTGTGACTGTTGCACGTTGAATGGTGGCCCTCCAAATGATATGCCCATGTCCTAACTCGTGGAATTTACTAATATGACCTTATTTGGAAGAAGTCATTGAGGATGAAATTAAGTTATGATTCTGAGATCATCTCATACCATCTAGTAGGCCTCAAATCCAATGGTGAGTGTCCTTATTAGAGATATCAAGAGGGCAGGGATGGAAAAGAGAGGAGAAAAGGACAGAAAGCTAGGAGAATGTGAAGGCAGGAACTAGAGTTATCCATAAGCCAAGAGATTTCTGGAACCACCAGAAAGAAGCTAAAAGAGACAAGGAAGGATTCTCCCCTAGGTTCCTTCTCAGAGGGAGCACAGCCAGCTGATTTCAGGCATCTGGCCTCCAAAACTGTCAGAGAAAATTTTCTATTGTTTTAAGCCACTAAATTTGTAGTAATGTGTTATGATATTAGGAAACTAATATAGTGATTAAACAGTGCACATTTATTTTCTGTTTTTTACTAAGTTTGTGGCATGAAATGTTGAATTTTTTTTTCCTGTGATACTGTGGTTCAATAAGAAATATATTTAGTCTTTGACCCTGGTTCTGGCACAGAGCTTCCAAAATCCTGGAATTTTCTGAGTGATGGGAGTGAGAGCAGTCTTTCATTTTCATAAGTCCTTTCCTATCTATACCTGAGATTATGCTAATGAAGCAACCCTTCCTGGTCCTTAGATAGCTTCTAGTTGCATAATGGTTGCCAGAGGAACCAACTATGTGATTATAGGTTTGGGTGGGCAGACAGGTTTCAGATCAAGCTAATGGTAGTGATTTAATCAGTCATGTATATATAATAGGACTTCTCCTAAAAATCCTAAACAGAGAGATTTAGAGAGTTTCTGGGGCGGTAAACATACTAAGGTTCTGGGGATGGTGCTCCTGGAGAGGGCACATAAGCTGTGCACTCCTCTCCTATACCATGCCCCATCCTTCTTTTCCATTTGTCTGTACCTTAGTTGTATAACTTATAATGAACTGGCAATAGTAAGAAAACTCTTTTCCCTGAATTCTGAGAATTATTCTTGCAACTTATCCACTTGAGAAATGGGTCAAGGGGACCTCCAATTTTTAGCCAGTCAATTAAAATTATGGGAAACCCAGAACATGTGACTGGTGTTTGAAGTACATATTTTTGAGACAAAGTCCTTAACCTGTGGGAATCTGCGCTAACCCCAGATAGTTAGCATTAGAACTGAACTGAATGGGACGCACATTTGTGTTCAGAGAGTTGGAAAATTAGTTGTTAGTGTGAAAACTGCCCCCCCCCCACCATTTGGTATCAGAAGTGTTTTGTGGGTAAAAATAGATTGTTACATTTGGTGTCAGAAGTGATAGGGAAGTGAAAACAGCATAGATGCCCTGATTTAGTCTCTAATATGATTATAAATAAGGATATTGTAGTAAAGCATTACTAGTAAAAATAGAAACCAAGGTAAAGTTTATCTCTGAATGCCATTTATTAAAAATGCCATAAAGCAGTTTCAAATGGCAATGATGTTTAAACATTTATGTATTTATGGTTTAATGTTGCTAGTTATCATAATAATTGAAAAAATTCTAAAATGCATTAGAAAAGAAAATTACTAACCAAGTTTGTTATACTATAAAATATATTCTGCAAAATAAGAGCTAAACAGATTCAGTAAAATGCAAATACACATAATAAAGTCCACGTTTTGGCAAAGTTCACTGTTCACACAAGCCTGATGATGATATAGAAGTATTATGGTTTGCATCTGAAACATCTCCCAAGAGCTCATGTGTCCAAAGGCTTGTTCCCCAAAGCAGCAGTGTTCAGAGGTGGGGCCCTTGCAAGCTGATTGGGTCATGAAGACCCTAACCTCTTTAAAGGAATCATCTATTGATAGACTCATAGCTTTGTGTATTTGGGGAGAGATGCTCTATTATAAAAGCTGGATATCTCCCCATCCTCCTCTCAGTTGCCATAAGATGAGCAGCTTTCTTCCATCATGTGCTCCCCACCATGATGTTCTGCCTCACCACAGACCCAGAAACAATGGAACTAAGTGACCACAGACTAAAACCTCAGGAACCATGAACCAAAATCAACCTTTCTTCTGTTTAAATTATTTCTCTCAAGTATTTAGTCACAGTGACAAAGATGACTAATAGAAGAAGGCAGATGCAGAAAAGCCTCTTGAGATTGTGGCATCCCAGTGCATGATCCTCCAGGGATGAGAAAGGAAAAGAAAAAGGTTGAATCAGAAGTGGGAGAAACAACTGGGATTAGTAACTAGTGAAGGAAACTTATTTCCCTTTAGGTTGAAAGAGAGAGTGGTAAGATGACAGAAAAGTTAGAGGTCATGTCTGACAAATATTTTAATAGCAATGCAAAATATAAGACACTGTTCTTTGGTGGCAAACCCTCCTGATTTGCTTATCTGGTCACATTTTTCTTTAAAAAATTTCTAGTGAGTTTGAGGAACAGAAAGACTTTTTTTTCCTAATTATGGACGTAACTGAGAAGAGTTAAGTTCAGTCCCAATGGAGAAAGCTTTTCCAGCTCAAAGTGGCACACTTATCTTTGAAAAGTTTTGAAAAAAAATCATACCACAAAACAATATGATTTGTTGATTATGCTTCAGCCCTCTAAGAAAGTCCTAGGTTGCAACTAATAAAATCAGTGTACAAAAAGTCATTTCTAAAACACATAATGTAAAACTAAATTCATTAGGATTGAGGCATTTGTTTTATAAAGGAAATGATTAATGGATAATTAAAATGCCATGCATCAGTGATTATTAGTGACAATTGGCATTTCCACAGTACTAAAAAGTATAGAAATTGATTTAATTAAATTTACTTTAGCTAGCACCTCATAAGAGTACAGTAAATGGCCTGTGGTGGATACGCATGACCACATGGTGTTGTAAGTTATTTCTTATATGTGTTACTAAACGTATTTAGTCTAGCCACCGATGTTTTATTGAGTTTTTAAAAATCTGGACGTCTAGTGTTTAACACAAGACTCTTGGTTTCATGTGAAATAAATTAGATTTTCAGGAAGGTCCACATATTGATACAAGCCTAAGAATTCCAGGCAGATATCAGCTTTGAAGGTGGACAATACAAACAGCTTCAGACACTATAACCCTTCCTGTCACAGTGCAAAATGTTGCCTTGTAGAATATGTCACTCTAGGCACATTCCCTATGATGTGCCAAGCATTCTTCCTCACTTCCTCACTTCCGCCAGATCCATATTCCCTGCTGAGCAGAAGAAAGAAACAGGGCCAGCATCATCTCAGGGCATCCATATGACACTCTTTAGAGGGTACATAAAATAATGTGTGCTGGCCTACAAGCTGGTTTGTAGTCAAATTCAGGCAATGCGTGATTGTGATTGTGTGTGTGTGTGTGTGTGTGTGTGTGTGTGTGAGAGAGAGAGAGAGAGAGAGACATAGAATGTGTGTATATGTAGGAGTGTGGTGACTCTTGACTGTCCTGGGCTAAACCTTAGTCACTGCCTATCAGACAAGCAGCCCAGGCTCCATGGAATCTGGATTTACTCTGCACAGCTAGGAATCCTATACCTCATTTTATCTAGGCCCAGGTACCCCACTATTATGCCTCAGTTTCCCTCATTTTGCCCAGAGACTTCTGAATTGAATGAAGTAAGAGATTGGCTTCCAGTTTTGTCAACACATCTACCTTAATGTGTACTTTGACTGTGACAGGAAGGAAAATGGCCATTTGGGATCCTACTGAACTGTTGAAATAACTATAGTCCTAAGCTGAGCAATGTATTTCAAAGCACAATTACATGCAAAGAAATATCATAAAATAAAACTTTGCTACCTTTTTCATTTTAAAAGCAGGTAAACTACACTTATTCATGGTTGTGTTATGTCAGAAGAGGGTCGCTACTGTTCTTTCTTACAAATTGCCATTCTTTCCCCTTAACCTTTAGGATTTTAATGTTCTCTCTTTTGTTGGTTGATGTTAATGGCAGCTGGTCCCCTGGTTTTCCTTTCTTCAGCCATCATTTTTACCCTCAGATTACAAAACTGACTTCCAACTTGTTCCCCCTCTACACCAACATCAAATGATCAGTTGGATGTGTAATGAGATCATGTCTGTCCCTCCCTTGCCTCTACTCCAGTCATCCAGTTTTCCACTGAAGTTAAAACCAGATCCAAACTCTCCTGTAGGACCTATGAGGATAAACCATCACCTGACCACTCCCCCAGGGTTGATTCCCATTATTCCCATTAGCAATATTCAATAAACTTGCTGCCCACACTGACTTAGCAAATTCTCAACTGTGCTTCTAGGAGAAATACAGTTAGGTTCCTGTGAACCTCTGGTCATAGCACTTCCAAGGTCTGATCAATACATAATCCTGTTATGTGTGTGTTTCTGCTCAAAGACACTGAATTTAGTATATAATGTCTATTCATTCACATTGCAATCATGGCCAACAGCTCTGTAGCTCATCCCTGAACAAAGCTTATCTAACACACACATTTTCAACATCAGATACATCATAGACTTTCTGAGCTTAGGTACATGGGATGGCACTTTAGCCCTATGTTTTGGGGCCATTTAAACAGTGACAACACTAACAAAAAGAAAAAAAAATGTGGAAAATGTTGCCCTAAGAAAACAGAGAACTAGATTTGTTTAGGAGTTTAGTTTAAGAGTTGAGATACTAAGGTGGAGCATAGCCTGTTCAGCCTCGGCAGGAAACATGGGCATCAGTAGACTTCACACACTGTGCCACTCTGACCATGCCTGCAAGTGACAGGGAAGCACTCTGTTAACTGCTTTAGGAGTTACAAATAAATTTCAATAAGTAGGCCATTTGCCAAAATGGAAGCTGCAAATAGTGAGGATTTACTGTATTTCCGACTTCATCTCCTATGAATGCACTTTTTTCTTTGTTATACTACAACTATGACATCTGTTTCTTAGCTGTGCCAAGCTTTGAGTTTGCTCTTCCCTTTTGAACCGTGCCTCCTCCATATCTTTGAAAGCCTGACTCCTTATCATCACTACTATGTTTTCTTTGTGATCATGCAGGTTTCAACTGACTTCCCAAACAAATCACCAATCCCCTCCTGGTCCTTCCTGATCTCATCCCTCTGCTTAAAATCTTCTGAACATCTGCCTCTATCCAGTATGCCTGTGCTGCTGCCTCACCATTTGGCAGTCTACATTTGGAAGGAAAGGCTTGTCTCTTCCTCAGAACTGTGTTCCAGTGCATACCCCAGGGCCAGACTTAGTAGATGCTCAGTACATAGTTGTTGAATGAATGAATGAACGAATGGCAAGTGTTTTCTTAAGATATCCTTCCTCAGCAAAATAGAAAACAGACAATCAGTCCTTTAACAGCATCCAAAATTTAGAAGACTAAGTTACATATCTGTATAATCCCTAAATTGAAGATGCACTGCTTTTAAAAATCACTCTCTACAAAACTCCAGTGCATCAACTTTTCCCATCATGTTGGGATTTTATTAAACCACACACCTAAAATGTCCTAAGCAAATCAACAGCAACGTCTCAAGTTAGAAGCAGCCCTAGAATAGTTGAAGGAAGAGGGGCTTTTAGCCAGTTTTACCTGAGCATTGATTCAGATTGATATTCTCTTAATTCCCAGAAGAACAAAGACAATTTCCCTTTATTTAATGAAGATAATTTTGCACTAAAAGGAGGAATCTTTCTGATGAGTGCTGGAAAGGGCTTTTAGACAAAGAGAAATGTGAGAAATGCAGAAATGAACTAGAGGGGGGAGGGGTTACTTGGAGAACTAGTAGATCTTGATTTAGAAATTATACAGATCTGTAAATTAGTCTTCTAAATTTCAGTTGCTGTCAAAGGATTGGTGCCTATTTTCTATTTTGCCAAGGAAGGACATCTTAAGAAAACACTTGTCATTCATTCATTCATTCATTCATTCATTCAACAACTCTATACTGAGCACCTACTATGTCTGGCTCTGTGGTAGGCACTGGGACACACTGCCAAGGAAGAGATAAACCCTGGATCCCTTGGTACTCTACCTCTAAATGTGGAGGTAGAATAAGATGAGGCTCTGGGCTCCTGTAGATGCAAAGAGACCCAAAATATAACACAGAAGAAAAGAAAGGGAGGCAGGAGCACCCCAGAATCCAACCTCTCCTTTTTTCAGTTTTGATCAAGTCTGGACTTGGCTCATTGCTCTTGGTGAGGAACTAATTTGTCGAAAGGAAGGAAAGAAGAGAGAGAGGGAGGGAGGGGACAGAAACTAAAGACCAGTTAGAAAAAATGGTAAAAGAATGAACAATTAATTATATTAGTCAAAAATGAAAGTTATGACTCCATTTGGTTTCTGAATGCAGGTGCTGCTTTCTGATGAGGAACTTCAAGTGGCTCACAAACGTGGGCAGATGCAATACCAGAGAATACTGATTCTGGCCAGAATTTAGCTCCCTTAAAAGGAAAAAAGCAAGAATCAACAAATGGGATGGATTCAAACTAAAAAGCTTCTTCTCAGCAAAATAAATAATCAATGAAGTGAACAGAGAGCCAACATTCTGGGAACAAATCTTTGCCACACACACATCCGATAGACCACTCATCTCCAGGATATATAAAGAACTCAAAAAGCTTAACACCAAAAAAACTAACAACCCAATCAATAAATGGGCCAAAGAGCTGAACAGAAACTTTACAGAAGAATATATACAATCCATCAACAGACGTGAAAAAATGTTCAACATTTCTAGCAATCAGAGAAATGCAAATCAAAACTACCCTAAGATTCCATCTCACACCAGTCAGAATGGCAATTATCAAGAATACAAACAACAATAAGTGTTGGCGAGGTTCTGGGGAAAAAGGCACACTCTTACATTGCTGGTGGAACTGCACATTGCTACGACCAATCTGGAAAGCAGGATGGAGATTCCTTAGAAAACTTGGAATGGAACCACCATTTGAGCCTGCTATCCCACTCCTCGGTCTATACCCAGAAGACTTAAAAACAGCGTACTACAGTGCTGCAGCCACTTCAATGTTTATAGCAGCTCAATTCACAATAGCTAAACTGTGGAACCAACCTAGATGCCCTTCGATAGATGACTAGGTAAAGAAACTGTGGTATATATACACAATGGACTATTACTCAGCAATAAAAGAATAAAAGTATGGCATTTGCAGGCAAATGGATGGAGTTGGAGAATATCATGCTAAGTGAAGTAAGCCAGTCTCAGAAAACCAAATGCCAAATGTACTCACTGATTAGTGGATGCTGATCCATAATGTGGGGAAGGACATGGGAACAATGGTGGAACTCTGTTCACAGGGGTGTAAGGGGGGAGGGGGCATGGGGACAGTAAAGGCGGTGGAATATGATGGTCATCATAGCCCTACCTTTATGTATGACTGCATATATGTTGTGATTCTATACAACTTACAACTAGAGAATTGATATGTTATCCTCTATCTATGTACAATGAATCAAATTGCACTCTGTTATCATGTAAGCCTGAATAGAACAAATAAATAAATTAAATATGAAAACAAAAGAAAAAAAGCAAGTCCAGATTCAAACTCCACATTTTCCTTTTTTCTGGAGAGATTTACATTATTCTTTTTGTTTTGTTTTGTTTTGTTTTTCACAGCCCAGGACCAAACTCAGGGTCTTGTGTGCGCTAGGCAGGAACGCTGACCCTAAGCTAAATCCCCAACCCCAGATTTGCATTATTTGCATCAAACCCAAACTCCTCTTTTTCGCATTTGGAGAAGATGGAAGACTTTAGTCATTAGCACAGATTTTGATATGAATCCAATCTTTCTGACAATTCCTTTGAGTTTTCCTAGTTCTCAGATCCAACATGGAGAACATTCCCAAGTGGTTAGCGGGGCATTTATGTTCTACCATTTATTCTAGCCATATCTGTTTTGCCAAAGAGGTGAACTCAGACACTGAGCATCTGAGAGGCACCCACGAGCCCAAGTCCTGTGATAAGGAACACTTATGAAATAGGGGCTCTAGGAATTTCACCTTAATTTGCAAGGAATGAGGTTATATTTATTGTTCAGGTGCTGATTAGAGAAGATTTTCAAGTTTTCTTAGAAATATAAAAATATTTGCTCTCAGGATAACTGTGTTGTTTTCCTTTAGGGTTTGTCCGTACACAATGAAAACAGAGAAACTAAACTAATCCTAGTCCCTCCTGTTGGCTTCTTTTAAAATCTTGAATGATTTCCAGTTCAAACCAGATTTGCCCAGGCTTCCATTTAAGAATAATCCACTTACCACAGCATTCAAAATGATTAAGCAAGCCTGGAAAGAAGACTAGCAGGGGGGTGGGGGGTGACAGGGAGTGAGGGATGAATCTCATTTTATGCACCCCCTCACACACACACAGGGCAGTGACTTTGCCATCCACTTAACAAACTGAGCCCCAGGGCCCATTTAGAATCTAATGCCATGAATGAACATTTCCCAAGCTTCCAGACTGGCAGCTCTGAAATCCATGTCACAATGAGACTATTTCAAGCAAAGTTACCAAATAAGTGCCATTTGCAAAACATATAAAACCTAACTAAATTCAAGCATTTCTTAAACTTTAAATCATAGAAAATAATCAAGGGAAAATCTAGTATTGAGTTACAATAAAAACAAATATTCTGTACATATATTCAAGTGAGCTTGATTTTATAGATATTTAGGAAAAGAAGGAAAAAGGAGATCAACATTAGTCAATAATTCAGTAGGTAAGAACAGTCTCATAATTGTTAGGTGTCCTTTGACTTAGAAGTCCCTTAGCCAAAGGGAACCCAAAGACAAATCATACTGTCTTTTCTGTTTTCTAGACTTTGTAAGCTGGTTGACAGCCTCCATTTTCCAAATTAAAAATCTGAGGACCTTGGAAACATAAGTGATTTGTGTAGCATTTATATAGTCTACTTCGGAGCTAGGGTCTGGGTCTTGTCTTTGAATATATTTTTCTTTCTTTTGCCACTGTTGGGTGGGGTCAAAGCATCTGACTGAAGGTATGAGAAGAGGGAAAGCCTCTGTGTACTCTATCCCCAACCTATGGGGTACGCATGTTAAAATGGAAGTATAGACCTAATACTGTTATTCTTATAACAAACTTCTGCATAGCAGAAGGTTTATGTTCTTTTTATGGACATTACCCTTCTGCATGTACATGTTCTGAACACACAGATTCAACCAACTATGGGTGAAGGAAGGAAACAAAACTTTAATAAACCTGTATAAATCTTTTTGCTTTTCACTATTCCCTAAGCAACACATTGTAACAACCCTTTACAAAGCATTTACATTGTATTAGGTATTATAAGTAACATAAAGATGACTAAAAGTATACAAAAAAGAGAACTATTATTTCAAAAATGGATGCATATAGATTATATGCAAATACTATGCCATTTTATATAAGGGACTTTAGTATCTGGGGATTTGGGTACCTACGGGTGATCCTGGAATTAATCTTCACCTATATAGACTGTATATTTTTTCAACTGTCAGTGAATATTGTTCGATAGTATACTTTTTTTTTAGAGGAGATAAAATAATTTTATTGTCCATCATTATGTTGTACAAAAATCTAGAAATAATAGATTTGTACAGGAAAACTCCCAAATGAATAGTAAAGGAAAGCATGATGCACAGGGATCATTTCTTTTTTTAAAAAATTTTTTAGTTATTGATGGATCTTTATTTTATTTGTTTATTATTTGTACGTGGTGCTGGGGATCAAGCCCATGCCTCTCACACGCTAGGCAAGCACTCTACCACTGAGCTACAGCCCCAGCCCCCCAGGGATCATTTCTATAGTTCGTTCCATAGTATACTTATATGATCTCTGAAATTGAAATAACATCTCCTCTCTAAGACTAAAGGTGCTCAAGGCCAAGGCCCTTGCCATCTACACTTCTGACTTACTTCCATCTCAAAAACATAGGGCTATTCACAGTAGTTAGCTAATGCTTCAGGAACTAACTGGAGGTGACATCACACTGGGGAACACAGGAAACCCAGGAACACAGCTGAAACACATCACACTGGGAAACACAGGAAGATCCCATTGCTTGACTTGGAGGCTAACTGATTGCAGTATTTGTTTACAATTCTCCTTGCCCTTCTACTCCTGAAGGTGGGGAGAAATGTACATCATTTCCCATTCCACTGAACTTTGGAATTTGCCATGAGCCTGGCTTTTACAAGTGAAAAAGCAGAAGGAACAGTGTCCCAGTTCCAGCAGAGCATGCCTACCTGTATCTCTTATGGTTCTGCCTCTACCATGAGAACAAGATGCCTGAGTAGAAGGTAGGGCTGATGTGGAGTCTGGATTCTGGGATAAGATCAGAGGAGCAGACTCTACTTCATCCTGAAGCCTGGCATCACGTCCAGCCAAGCTCATCAGGAACCTAGCAGAATCACAGCTGATTTACAGAGCCATAACTGAGAAATAAATGTTGGATATTCTAAGCTACTGCATTTCTTTCTGGGTTGCTACCATAGCAAAAAAATATGGACTCTCTCTTGCAAGTATATTTGCCATAGAGCTGAAGTGCTGTGAACAGTCCAAAACCAGTTGGTCATTAAAAACAAACAAACATGTAAGCAACAGAACACACACACACACACACACAAAGGGCGTTTTTGGCACAGTATAAGACATCTCCCAAAGAAGTTTGACCCTGCTACTTAGCTATAGTAAAAGCAAACCTCAGACCAGATTTGCCTACATATAAACATATATAAACATTTATTAAATAAATCTGTGTTAGCAAGCAGACATAAAAATGGTTCTTATTACCTATTGTGAAAGCTCAGGAAAGTCCTGGCTGTCTGTCTTTTCAGGGCCCCACCCACCACCTTTCATGAAAGGTTTATAGGAGGCAGACACACCAAACATACCAGAGGCAGGATTCTGTTACTCTTTTAGTCAGCATCAGATAATTAAAACTCTTTGTAGCAAGACCTGGGCAAAGGAATCATAGGAATTCAGATAGAGATACCCTCTCTACAGGAGCAAGTCACAAGCTTTGCAAGATTTCTAAACACTGTTCATACAACAATCGTGAATGTCTCTAGAATATATTAACTAATCCATATCCATCAAACACCCAGTATCTTGAAGTTCACCAACAAGATTATTTCTAACATTCATCAACATTATTAGAAAGCCAGCAATTTCACAAAATTAATTTCTGATATTTGCAAACCCTTAGGTATTGATAGACTTTTGTAGAAGCTGCCTCTGGAGTGTGGCCTTTCTGATATAATAAAGCTTTCTACATGCAGGGTGAGAGTCTTCCCTGCCTAAAGAGGTTGACTATGGAAATCAGCTGCAGGATATATATCACAGGCCAGGACCACAGCAAAAAGCACAAAATGAAATGAAGAACCTTCCCAGCCATTCAGTGCCCTAGACACCTGAGACACAAGTTCAGGCAAGATATAAATCTTGTTATGCAGAAGCCTATAGAGTCCAGCAGGGGTTCTTACTCTGAGGCCCATAGCTAGGATTCAGGGTACCTTCACTGGTCTGTGAATACCCTGAAAATCAAGGTACTCATGAGCATAAATAGTTTTTATACTTATAGGCACTGTTCTAGAAAAGGGTATATATTGTTCACCAACTTTGTAAAGTTGCCTATGACTCAAAATGAGCAAAGAAATGCTTTCCAATGAGATGACCCTATAATAAGTTCATTTAATCCAATTTTGCTATGGAAGATCAAACTGTAGACTATATAAGAATAGATTTTTTTATGAAATGATGAAAAAAAGTCCCTTAAACACAATCACTAAAGTAGTTAAAAGCCTACTTAATATTCTCATAACAGAACTAATGACTAATAAAAATGGTGCTAGAAATGTTATAATAATAAAATAAACTTCATGATGCACTATTATAAACTCAGTCACAAATCCAAAAATGCAAGGGCTCAAGGTGCCTTCAATAAGTGGCAATATCTCTGGGGCAATGGAACAATTCCTAGGTCTTATTTTAATCAACATTTGCCTCTTCATATCATGTATGAAGTAGTATGGGAATAAATTATACTCATGGTTTAACTATCTACTGCTGGGTTGGCTCCATTGTCTAAAATACACATCAAACTTAAGTCAATGCACAGGTAACGTGAACATTATGCACCCCCCAAAACTGTTCACGTCTGTTCAGCAAAAAGTATAGGCCTATGCCAATGAAACTCATAATCCAAGAAGTTATGTGCTATTTGTTGTGTGGTTTCCATAATCTGTACCACATTCCCACATACCCAGTTTGAGAAGCACAGATTCAATCTCTCTGAGGTTCTATTCTCTTCATATATTAAATGGAAACAATAACAGCTAAATCAAAAAGTTCTAGAAAAGATTAAATATCACTTATTTGTTAAATCATATCACATAAATATTCTTCCCTAGTACCCAGCAAGTGCTCAATAAATGATAAATCTAACTCCATTCCAACCTTCTATCTAGGTCTGTGCCTTAGAGTAAATGTGGTTCCCAGAACAATAGCAGCAATAGCACCAGGAACTGAATAGAAATGCAAATTTTCAGGCCCTCCTCAGACTTACAGAATCAGAAATTCTGGAAGTGGAGTCCAGTGAAATGTTTCCATAAGGTCTCCATCTGAACTTGATGCAGTCTAAATTAAAGAACACTGATCTAAGTAGGTCATACATAAGCCTATAGTTAAATCACCTTGGATGCTTTTAAAAAGGAAGGATATCCAAACTCTCCACCCACCCAAGACTACATCAAAATATCTTTGTGGAGGAGTGTAGGCACTTGTAATTATCAAAAGGTCCCCAGTGACTTACATGTGAATTTAAAAGGCCAAGGGGAGTCCACTTGCCCATTCTATGCACTCTAGGCAATGGGAGTGGTAGATGCTTGAAATTCCATCTATCTCAAGTCCTTCCTTATAGAATCATATCTGTCACACCACTAACCAGATGTGAGACCTTGGGAAAGTTTCCTATACTTCTCTTGGCCTCCATCACTTTGCCTATAACATGAAGTTTATGATGATTAAATTTGCATCTTTTTATTTTCAGATGTGAAAACTGAAGTGCATCCTTCATCCATCTGACACATATTGGGAGCAGGAAAATCAGAACTCAGCCTTCACCATATTCTCCTCTATTTCAAGGCCCATGGAGGCACAAGGAGGAGAAATGCCTGGAGTCATGGAGAGGACTTAGGCAAACTTTATATTTTTGGCTTAGATATTGGAAAGGAGGGCTGCCATCTAATGACTGGGGAATGTGCCACTAAGAGATGTGTTAGCAGGATTTGCAGAACTCGGTGGGATCTGTGGAGTGAGGAGGAGGATCCATAGCAGGAATGGGAGTCACAGATGGGCAAGCTCAAGGACAGATACACCACTTATATTCCACTGGGCTGACAGAGGGGCTGGCAGTGTTGACTGGGATTCATGGAGACTGTGCTTTCAGAGTAGAGATGAAGACAGAGCTTGGAGAATCTAGGTGTAGCACAAAACAGAGAAAGGAGAATATCTTTGTGTATTCTATTCAGATTGGACAGGAAGAGAGGCCCAGGAACAATGTAGCACATTTCTCCTAAAATCTATTTCTCTTGCTTAGTAAAGGTGACATATACCCAAAGGTCTATCACTTAATAGTGTGGAAGCCCTGCAACTGGTGTTCATCCTAATATTGGGGGATAAAATTATGGGGTGAAGGCAGCTGGCTATAGTCTGTGACCCCCCCAATGGTCATATCAATCACTGCTATGGACTGAATGTCTGTTGTCCCAAATTCACATGTTGAAATCTTAGTCCCAAAGGTAAGTATAATGGGAGTAGAGACTTTGGAAGAAGTTTAGGTCGTGAGTGTGAAGCCCTCATGAATGGGATTAGCATCCTTATAAAGAGGTCCCAAGGAGCACTCTAACTCTTCTTCTTCCCTGGGTAAACAAAGCTAGCCATCTGCAATCTGGAAGAAGTTCCTCACAAGAAGCCAATCATGCGGCTATCCTAATCTCAGATCCCTAACCTCCAGAACTGTGAGAAGCAAATTTCTGTTGTTTGTAGCCATCCAGTCTGTTGTACTTGCTCTAGCTGTCTGAATGGATAAGGAAGACCTTGGTGGCGCACAGTTGGGGGCACTGGCTCTCCCACTTGTTTTCTTTTGGGACATGCTCTCCCTCATCCTAAATCCCACAGACTGCCATTGGCCTTTGTCCTTAGAAAGCTCAAAGCCAAGGTGATTCTTTCCATCTTTTGTCATGTACATATGACTAGGGATGACCTCCACAGTGGTGACTTTGAAGAGAAGGGAACATTCCTACATATATGTTGGAAAAGGTATCTGCATCAGGGAAAGCAAGTAAGAAACAATTAACTGGACCAAAGGGAAAACCGTAACCTTTTCCTTCACTTTCTATAAAAATCTACAAGCATTATTACTACCCCAACACCCTTAGACTTTATTGGCATCCCTCACTCCCATTATGATAGAGTCTTAAAGCCATTTCCAATAGAAACTGGCTTTTTATGACATTATTAGTGTTTTTTAAACTTCATAGTTATAATCCCTAAATTATGATTCACTTTACTTAAAGAAATATTTAAGAATTCAAAATTCCAGCACAAATAAATATTTTGGTTATCCACCAAGTTTAAGTGTGCTAAAGTGATTTGCCTTCAGTGGGGAGGGAAGAGAAAGAGCTGAGAAGGAATTTGAAGTGAGTAAATAAGATAAGCCCATGAGCCCAGAGAGCATCTGAGGCCAGAGCCTGTAGGGTGAGCCTGCCTGGGGACACATGCAAAGCCAATCAAGTTCAAATGGAAGATGAGGTCAGCATATAGGGATGCATACTGGGAAGAGAAGATACAAGTGTCAGAAGACAGGTCCAAGCTGAGCACCCACTAATAGGCTAGAAGGAGTGGAATTCAGACTGTAAGCCTGGGAAAAGACCCAGAAAGGAAAGATGAGGTGAGGTCCTTTTTCTGGCAATGTTTTAAATAACAACTTTTGTAGCTTCAGCTATAAGGATCTAAATTTAGAGCTTGTCTCCTGAATCTAGACAGACTGTAATACCAAAGGATTATGAACAGAAATATTAAGACAGGCTACTGCTAGTCTTCAAATGTTTTTTTTAAATTGGTGTTTGTGGAATTTAAAAAGAATGAGCCAATAAGCTGATGTATTGCAGCAATGTCAATTTTAATGTCAGCTAACAATTGGTTGTGATATGCCATAGTTACACATGATGTTCCCATTAGGGGAAAGAGGGACAAGAGTGCATGGGATTTTTCTGTACTATTTCTCACAACTGCATGCAAATCACCAATTACTTCAAAACAAAATGATCTAACCTTAATAAACCAGAAGATTTGTACATAAAAATCTTATTTTCTTGCTTTTCTTGAATAGTTGGAAAATCTAGCAGCACTGGGCTTATCCCATGTTCCCACAATTGTTATTCCATAATAATCAGAAGCAGAGGAGCATCTGAGCCCTTGAGACAGGCATGGCCATCTTCATTTTGTCCCATTCTCTACCCAGCTTCGCTATTTGTTACTTGTCTGGTCTCAAGAGACATGAGATTTTTTCCATTCTTCTATAAAGAGTGATGGGATTGAAGGCTTGGTCATCCAAAACGCCATCAGAGTTCACACAATTTATCTAGAGTTGAACACTGTATTATGAATAAGAACACAAGGACACTTTACTATCCTGGTGCCCTTGGGGCCTTACCCATAATAGGTATCATTATAGTATTCTTCTATAGTAGTAGAGCCACTTAGGACAGGTTCCAAGAAAAATCAATGACATACTAAATGTCATGCTACAGCAATTTCTGTTATAACTCTGCAGCTATATGAAATACAATCAGTTCTTCAAGTCACAAATAGTCTGAATTTATTTATGAAACAGGCATTAGGTAAGGCCTAATTTACCAAATTTGGAAATATCTAGACCCATGGTTTCATTGGACCTCTCCTTATATGTATTGGCATGCTCTATGATTCAAAGACAAGGTGTCTTTCTAAATCGAGCCTGCCTTTTGGTTTTCTGATGTTAAAACATTTTCCACATTAGAAATCTGTCCCCTTTGATTTCCACATGGCAAATTACTCAAGTGGAATCATTTACCCCAAAGGCTAAGCAATGTTCCCATTATCACTGAGCAGCAAAGGGCAAAAAACAAAACAAAAACAAACAACAAAAAAAATGAGGCCTAGACAGGGAGGATGAATTCAGGTCATTTCTTGTTGCATCAAAAAAGCATGAAATTGACTCACACATTTGGTCCATCTTTGTGGTGGTGTTTTTTTTTTTAAAGATACATTTTACAACCCTTAGTCTACTCAATATCTTGTCCAACCTTCCTACTAGCAACTTCTCGCCATGCACACCATGTTCAGATGTGGCGGTTTTCCCTGGTCAGGCTATTTTAATAGTGACACTGTCTCATAATTTTACTATGAAAATCAGATTTTTGTCCATAAGGAATCTATTATGGGTGAAATATTATAGCACACAAACCTATAATAAGGAGAACATGATAGTTTTACATATTCTTTAACAAGTGAACTAACTTATTAGGAAAGTTAAATTACATTTAAAATTCAGGAGCAGATGTAGGTCCTGGCTAATGGTCCCTCCAGTGGCCTGTTCAGTCAAGGGTTCACTGATAGGATTCTTTCAATCCCGCCTTGGTGTTGAACTTTGACCTGCAATATGCTCACTCTAAGGTTAGCTGTTTTACAAATCAGTAAATATACAAACCAAGCTGCTTCCATCCATTATGTCCTCAGATTGATTCAGTTTGATTACACAGGTTAATTCAACTCCATAGCCCCTTCTGATACTGCCTCAGTTCCTACTGGCAGAAGTGGATTATTAACATGGCTGTTTGCACCTTGTCACAGTCAAAGAGACTGCATACCTGGAATTCCTTGCAAAATGCTAGCCTGCCCTCTGAGATTGGGCAGTGGTCAGTGGCTACTGATCTGACTACAGCTCACACCTTTGGAAAATTAAAATACAAATGGAAGGCACTTATTCTGCTACCTTGAAAGAAACAGCTATGACATCCAAATCAGGTCATTTTATATGAAGCATGGAATTGGTTTGCACTGCGTGGGGCATCAGCTGAACCCTGTGATAAGGCATCTGGTGAAGCAATGAGACTTCTCCAAGTTTTCTGCTATAAACCTGTGACGGCCAGCTGGCGGAGCAGCTGCAGGCCTGGGTCGTTTTGGAAGCCAGCTGACCATAACTTTTTCAGATAATACATTGAAAGGTCAAAGGGGCTTTGGCTCTTTAAACAAGAGTGTTTGGTCACCAGGGGTTCCATTGACCACTGGGCTACAGAACATGCAAATAATTTGTGTCTTCCTTAATTAAGTGAAACTCTAATCCTCAAGTAGAGCTTAACCTGAAAATAGGATTTTTATTTCTTATTCAAATACTTTATTGCAACCATACATTGTGTACCAAGGCTCTCTTTATGAAACTTTTGAAAAGAACTATTTTTCTCTTGCCATCTTTTAAATTATGCATTTATTTTGAATGGCTACAGTTATAGACATAAATACAGATGTAGATTAAATAAGGTTTTGATTGCCAGAGATGAATTTATCTGAGCAAAGTAAACGATCATTGTGAGTGGCAGACTGTATGCTGTGTGGTTTGATTTTGAGAATGAAATAAGTTCCATTGAGTTAAATATTTCTAGTTTTCATTTAGTGCCAGTTCTTTCAAGGTTCTGTTCAGCTGGATGAACCTCAGGTTTCCCCTACATTTTCATGGGATGGATGACAGGTTATTGTTGCATTTAACTAATATCCAGAGCCTGCTCCAATAGGCCTACTCTGTGCCAAGCACTGTGTGCAGCTCAGGGTCCAGTGGGAACAAGATAGATAGAGCCCCTTCGTTCAGAGAATGAAGTGAGTGGAAATTCCATTTTAGTCATCCTTTGCTAGCAAATGCATATGTCCTGATTTCTAGACCCTTGGAGAAGATAAATTTCCCACATGAGCTTAATAGAAACACATGCTGGATTTGCTTTTAAGAAATTGCCTCTCAAATTATGGAGACAAAAAAATCCACCACGTTTTTGGAACAAATTTTTTTTTTTAATCTTCACAAAATTACTTTCAGGATTTCTGAGAACTTGGCACCCTTTAAAGAGAAAAGAATCTGTCTTCTGTGCTCTTGGTGATAAGGATCATAACAAAAAGAAAGCAAAGGCTTCTTGAAAATACTCAGGACTGAAGGTTGAGGCTTTACCATTACACTGGAGTTGCAGGGAAGGAGGCTGATGTCCACCTTGGCATTTGGCATTGAAAATAATCTTCTTTGGCATTATGAAAATAAAAGTTCATTTGGTGTTGTGTTGCAATAGCCACACATACAGAATTTTTAAGGCTGTTTGTATTTTTATCATTCAAGATGTTAACTCAGCTCAGACTCACATGGTAAACTCTGTGTGAGAAAAACCTCATGGCCTTGAAGCCAGTGAATTAATCTTGGAGAAAACCCTACTCCCAAAGCAAATGCAACTTCTCAAGTTTAAGAAAAAGAGGCTTTTGAGAGTAGCAGTTTTTCATTTTACAAAACTTCTTCCCAGCTAAACATTTGGTTTGGGGTGCATTTGATGGTGGGGCAATCCTTAGAATTAGACTGAGGAATACAAGTTTCAGTAAAAGTTGTCAGATACTCTACTTTTAAAATGTTGCTTAAAATTAAAAAAAAAAATCCATTTCTCCTTACTCTTTTGTGTGAAGAATAAAGCTATCTTCCCTTTGGCCCCAGAGAGTATATTTTAGAAAGAAGTTAGTCTTTGTTTGTACTTTCTTTCTTTTAAGGACCACAGGAAATTCTCTTTCATTTGACTCATCTGGTTGTTCCCATTATTAGCTCTCGACAGTTGGCACTTTGCTCAGATCAGCCCAGAAGGGTCAGCTCTCCTGGCGACTCGTGATTTCCTACAATTCCACGTGGCAATTTCCCATTAACCCTGATTGTGATCCCCTCCCCCCAGACACTAGCATCTCTCCAAGGTGAGCCTGCAGCACTCCTTAAAGATGTCACAGCATGTAATCAACCCTTGACCCACTTCCCCAGGTTGATTTTGTGAGTTCAGTAGGTCAGTCTGCCAACCGCCCCTGAACTGCCTGAACCCTGGCAGGTGTCCTCTCCAGCAGAGCTGATGCCCTCTACAATGTGGGAAATATGCTAATCTGAAGGGTTGGGATGGGAGCCACAGGCTCTGTGACCTCTCCTTGCAGAGGCCTCAGTGTGCTTTTTTAGATGATGGAGCTATTGTCCTCCTGGGCCTCCAATGGGAGGACTGAGGGTAGAACCACAATGTAGATCAAAGGATGGAAATACAGGACCTGGGAGCGGAGGCTAAATAGCCCCGGTATTATTTTGCCCGGAGTAGAGAAGGCTGGATTGGAGTGGGTCAAGCAGGCCAAAATGGTAAAAGAGCTATTATGTGGTGAATGAGGCCAGCTGTTCAACATTTTCAGTGAAAAGAAAAGGAGTGGAAGAAAACGAACATAAACTGCAATGCGAGAAATTTGTTTGACATAAGTAGAAAATTTCAAACAGTGGGGGTTGTTATCCACTGAAATTAGTGATGGGGGAAAATATTTCTTAGATGAACTTTAAAGCAAAGAATTTTCAGTCAACAGTTTTTAGGGCCAACTTGCCTGATTGCAGAAAGGGAGCAGATAAAAAAAAATGTTGAGGCCTATTTCACATAAATATAGGCCATGTAAGATTTGGCCCTTCCAAAACTGCTCTTGACCATTCTCAGAGGATGGTATTAGAAGCTTAAACACAGGGCTTTTTTGACCTTGCTTGCTTATTTACTTAGCCAAGACAGGAATTATCTTTGTGACTAAGTTACGGACAAGTTCCTTGGGTGACAGGCATCTCCTGATTCTAGTTCTGTACCTAATCAACCCTGAGATAGGAACAAGTACAGAACCTCAATTTCCTTGACTGTCAAACGGGGACAATAGCTCTGCTCCACCTCATAGAATGTTCTGCAGGAACAAATTGTAAAAAGTCTGAAAAGCACAGAGAACACAAGTATGTAGTAATTAGACTGTTCAGAGATAAGAGATACTCCCAAATAAAGAAATGTGTGGCTTTCACAGTATTGTTTTAATGAGTTACTCCCACACAAGCCTCTGAGTGAGAAAAGAGAAGGATCAGAGGGCAAATTGAGAATCAAGGGCACCTTTCAAGCTGGTCTGGGGGTGACTCTTCTATCCTTGCCTGTTTCAGGTCCACAGCCCAACATCAGGCAACACTAGGTGCAGAGACCAGCAGAGGGCAAACATGCAGTTCTTTCATTAAACTGTGTCCTCTGAAGTTTGGGACATTTCAACTGGAAATATTTCTCCATGAAATCATCCAATAAGAGAACTAGAGAATTCCATTGCCCTTGGTGCTTCTAGTAGGTAAGTGTGAAATCAATTTTTAAAATAGACAAGTAAATCTAAAGTGCTACAGCATGGTAATTAAATGATGGAATTTTGTACCCCTAGCATGGGTTCCGACTGAGGCATATTTAGTCCCAATGAAAGAAAACTGCCTGGTCCACCCAGAGTTCCATCTATAGAGACAGTATGGTTCAAAGTGGAAGGCAAAAAATGGAAACTTTTAGGACAAGAGCTGAGAGATTTTGTCACCAGCTGCTTTGAACTATGAGATGTAAAGGAGACTGCTTAGAGCGTCTCTGACTTTCAAGGTTGTATCAGTTGGGAACCTGTGCTTCTGTCCATAATGCATTCCAGGCTGGGAGATCAGAGACAGAACCCTGCGCTGGGACTGTCCTTATGGAAACTCAGAACATTTGAAGCAAAACGAACAACTGAGCACATTTCATCAAATCCCTTTATTTTCCCAAGAGGAAATAGAAGGTCTGAAGAATAATGCAATTCGTAAGAGGATAACACTGGCATTAGCCCCCAAATCTTATGGCTGCCAAGTAACATGATTTATCCCATTTGAAAGGCTGCAAATTGATCTTCAACAGAGTAAATATGGTTCACAAGTATATTTCATTTGGCTCATAAAGCGAACTTTCAAAAACAATTCTAAATGGTTATCTTGAAGAATTTTAAGGCATGGTCATGTGAGCCCATGTATGTACATGATGACAAACAGCTGGAGTTCCAGTGTTCTCTGCTCTTTGTAGTGAGACATGTATACTGTGAAATGCCACACTCCTCACCACTCCCTAATGTCTCCTTGACCATGAGGCCATAGGTGATTTAGAATGTATTATTGTGCTCATGTAGATGACCATCTTAACTGTCCCTTTCACTCATCACAGTATTTTTCTGGGCTATCTACAAATTTGATTTTGCAATCCCTGCCCTATCACATATTGCTTCTGTTTTCCTACTTAGTGAAAGCATTCGTGATTATTTTCACAAAGGGAAACAGAAATGACACACCTTTGCTCCTACAGTGACAATGTGGACAATCTGGAGACACTTACACATTTACACAAGCTAGTAAAAGATGCTGGTTTATTTTATCCACTTCTACATAAGACTTATTTCTTCATTTGTTAAAACTAAACATTGCAAAAGTCCTACTTTTTGTATTTCAATATTCTGAAGTAGAGTGATAACCATTTTGACATCACCCATCCATTTCTGCTCAGGAAAGAGTGGCCTCCCCATGCCCTCTCTCCTGAGCTTTCTCCTGACATCCTGAGAAGATGTGGTAGGAGAATATAGGGTTAAAATCATATTGAGAAAAATATGATAGACACACTTGTTTACCCCAAAACTTGTACATGAATTTCATAGTAGCATTATTTATAATAGCTCAAAAGCGGAAACAATCTAAACTTCCATCAACTCATGAATGAATAAATTAAATGTTTTATTTCTGTACAATGGGATATTACTTGGCAATTTAAAAACTGAAGTGTGATATATACTATAGCACAAATGAACCTAGAAAATATTATGGTAAGTGGAAGAAACCAGTCACAAATTACCACATATTTACCATATGACTTCCTTTGTATGAAACACTCGCAACTGGCAAATTCCATCGAGGCAGAAAATAGACTAGTGCCAGCCAGAGCTAGGGAGCTTGTGGGGAGATGGGAAATGACTGCTGCTAGGCCTGAGGTTTCTTTCTGGGCTGGTGAAAATGTCCTAAATACGACTGGTCTTGGTCACACAATTCTGTGAATATACTAAAATGCATTGACTAGTATGAGCAAATGAATTTATGATATGTGAATGGTATCTTTAAAAGCCTGTTATTTTTAAAGATAAAATATAATGTATTTTTAAGTTGTAAAAGGGGAACTGCTCTGTGGAGGCAAACTGCTAGGGCCTAGGTGACCTCTGATGTCTAATTCACAGGTGAAGAAATAAAGGCTGCCTTACCTCATCTTGTGCTAAGCTGAGACTTGAACCAGGTCTGACTTCCAAATCTCTCTCCTCATTCTGCTGCTTCCAAGCATTTTCATCTTCTCAAAAGACAAGTAAAGGAACAAGCAAAGACTTTTCTGGCTATTCCTTATGGCTGCATGGGACTATTTAATTATGAGCAAGAACCAACTTTTCTAAAATGTTCATCTGAAACAGGCCAGCTGATTAAAATCTTTCTGGAGTCAAATGAGGCCTTTTTCCCTCAAGGTAACATGTGTCCTGTTCTAAATGCAGAACTAGATTCACTTAAACCACTTCTCTGCTGGATCTCTGTTGGCATTTTCTTACTTACCCAACATCCTCCTTGAATTCACCTCTACTTATTTCTTCATTCCATATTAGGCTAAAACATTGCCTAATGGACCTCTCCCTCCCCTCCCCTCCCCTACATCTGTAAAGGTAGCTGTGAACTTGTTTATGACCTCCTAATTCCATTGCTATGCATGTCTCTAACCATTACCATCAAAGAGTACTTACAAATAAATTCATATGGACAAATTCCTCAACTAAGCATTCAGAATGCAGGCACACACCAGCATCCACTCCAGCTTTTAAGAGGTTATAGCAAAAGCAGAGATCATTTAGGAGCTCAGGTAAGGTGGGGTAAAGGGAGACATACTCAAACAATTCATGCTCCTTGCCTTAAATGAAGATCACAGAGCTGTATAGGGGTGGGCAGCTGGCACACAGCATCTGGGATGCAAACCATGTCCAAGCCATAGGCTCAGAGAGAGCCCGCATTCAATCAAGTCACAACCCATCCGCCTCCCAGACAGGCTCCAGGGCTTACCTCTAGGGAAGCAAGAGCCAAGTACACTGTGTGACCTCCGCTGGGTCACCAGAACCACTGCAGCCGCTTCCAGCCCTGACTCTCTGATCCAACGGCCATGGTCAGCCCTTATTTCCTTCTTTGCAAAGAGTGAGTGTGCTTCCTCCCGCCTGTCAATATTTAACTACCCTGTCAAGTTACATTACATCACCTGCACTAAATCCCACCCCAGTGCTACAAGACAGTGTGCCTGTTCAATTCAACTCTACCAGCCTTGATCCAGTGCCTTGAGTTCATTCATTTCTTTCAACATGAGCATCTATGACACTGGGGATACGGAAATGAAAGATTCACTCCCTGGAGTCTCCTGAGGAGACAAAATAAAGTGGTGTGTGCTATCATGCTGGAGCACAGTGCCAGGGAACCCCTTTCCTAGCTGGCTGGAGGGAGGTGGAATGTAGAGACCAGAGAATAAGATGGTGAACAGTGACACCTTTAATGGGCCAGATTAGGTCTGGGAAGACAAAGGATGATAAGTACATAACCTCTGTCTTCAAGGAGCCTAAACTTGACACAGATTGCTCCATTGTTCTATAGATTGGCAGGATTGCTTACCTAAGTGCCACATGCAAGATGCAGAGTACTAAACTAAAAAGAACAGCCTTTCGTCATTTTTTCATAAGATAGAACATCAGCTGTGTCTGAAAATGAACATCTGAACAAAGATGTCTCATCAGTGCAAATTGGCTGTATCCTATAGACCCTTTGGGACTGCAAATACAGGGGACTCTCTGGACAATTGAAACAGCAGATAAACCTAGTGATTAAAGAAATTGCCTCTGACTCATTTTCAGGACCAGGGAAGAAGAATTCTGGTGGCAGAGTAACATTTTTCCCTGGTCAAAGGGATTAGTTTGAGACAAACAGGTTTGGCCAAAGGTAAACAGGGATCTCCTGAATACTTTCCTTATCTCTCTATAACTTTTCCAACATTACATTTCCTGACACTTAATGAACTGTTGTTGGCTTTTAGAAAGGAATGTAGAAAGACTGACTGGGCCACTGGACAGTACTTAATTGCCATCAGAAGGCTCATAAGCTATGCACTTTGGGATTTTTTTCCAAAGTTTGAATTTACCACCCCAGCTCCTGCTCTCAGATGTACCCACACAATCCCTTTTCGCCCCAAACTTCCTTCAGCTTCATGCTCCAGAGAACAAAGACTCCCATTTATGTGTGAACATTCAAAGGACCCCACCACTGGGGAGGCTAAGAGGCTGCCATGGAAAGTAGTGGTATATTTGAATTGCAAAACACGGCCTGGGGATCTCAATACATCTAATCTGGGACATGTTCCAAGCTCAGGAGCCTCTCTGCATGGAAGCAGCTCTATTAGTCAGTTTCTCAGGCAATTTTCCAGTTCCACATGCATACTTCCCAAGTGTTTCCAAGGCCAACGTTTACAGTCTGTTGCAATATTTTACTACAAGGTATTTAGGCTTTTGACAAATACCAACTGACATTGCCACCATTCCAGTGAAAACTGATGACCCGTGCCTAATTCCTACTACTTGGTTGTGGCTCAAGACATTTTCGAGTCAGTCAGTAATTATAAGCAGAACACCGCTACTGAGCTGTCCTTCACATCCTGGAAGCACAGTTTGATTTCAGCCCTTTAATAAGTCCTCATTGAATGTCGAATAATCATAAAACCCAAGTTTTACCACATTCAAGAATTTTTTTTTTAAACCAAGATTTTAGAAGAACTTTTTTGCTTAATAACACATAACACACTTGGCATTAAGGATATTATACATTATTAATGGAACAATTGCTGCTACTAATTGCCAAATGCCCAGGGAATTCTAGATCCAATTAGAATGGACTTGTGTCATTATTCTTGTGATCTGGCTAAAAGGATGAGTTGTTTTATGCCTTCCATTTTATTTTTAAAGGCAATTTTGGTAGATTTTAGCACATATGTGTTATATTTTTCAAATATCATGAATATCATCACTGGTAAGATTACCATCAGCCCATGAGAATAAACAGGAAATGGAACTAATGGTTCCAGAAGTTAACCATAAGGAACCTTAGCTTTTACAAGAGAATATTAAAACATATCCCCTTTATCTCTTGTATACCCAGTTTCATAGACTAAAAGGAAGGCAGGGGTTTTGTTTGCTGGTCTTTGTTTGTTAGTTTTTAATAAGTCTTTAAGAGAAGTTGTACAGCAAAGCATTGCCCGCAGACAATTCAATAAATATCCTGTTCTTTTAGAGAGTAGGTGACATTGTATGCTCTTACGGAGGAAAAATACAAAGAACTTGAAGCCTTAGTTAATGTAATGTGACCCTGGGCACGTGACTGAAGCCCTGTGATCAGGGTCTAAACCACTCTACCCATCTTTCATGAGAAATGACTAAGGAAAAGTGATGTTAAAACATCACAGTCTCAGGAAGGACTGGCCCCTTTAAAACAGTCACTTCAGGAACCTATAACTCCTCTAGGATCAGTGAAGAGTATTAATAATGCTGCTAACTGTCCCAGAGCTCAGAACTCAGGGGTTTTCTAAAAAGTGAGACTTTTAGTGCTAAGACCAGGCAAGTCCCCAACATGGTCACTCAACTTGCAAGCACTCAGTTTGTGTCAGAACCCCCTCTTGGGACATGACTACATTTTCTGTGATGAGTTATTTTGCATTTTCTCTGAGCTAACCAATTCTAACTCTTAAAACCCAGTTCACTTTTGAAACAAATGTCAGGCTTGGCTTACTAAATAATATGGATTTTCAAGGTAGGTGAAAAGTTAGATTAAAAAGTGAAATGGGGGCTGTGGATGTGGCTCAGTGGTAGAACAATTACGTAGCATGTATGAGGCCCTGGGTTCAAACCTCCACCAATACCAAACAAAAAAAAAAAGAAAAAGAAAAAACAAATGAGTCCATAAAATATACAGATTTAAACTTATGGTTCATAAACTGAATCCAAAACAAACTTTACAAAAAGTGCAGAAGGTCTTTATAGCCTTGATTCTCTAAGTGTTTTCAGTAGGATTTGCAATATTAGTGCCAGGAACTTTCTACAAATATATAAACCTGGCCTTCCCAGACCTCCTGACTCAGAATTCACATGTCCAAAATATCTCTGGTGGCTCTGAGGCAGGTGACAGTTTGAGAAGCCCTTTTGCAGAATTTACTTAAGCCTACAGGAAGAGAGAACAAGACTCCACAAAACATTTGATAAAGTTTTAAAGATAAAAATATTCTTGCAATTTAAAGCATTTTGACAAAGAAAATGAAAGGCATTATTGTAATGAACATTTTTCTGGGCCTCATAAATTTTAACTTCTTAGTTGAGGAGCCATAAAATATAGTCAAACTCTAAATGAGGCCAGTGATTACATGGTTTTCCTATAAGGGTTCCTTATAGAAGGCCAGGATTCACTTTAAAGAGTAGAGCTGGGCCCAGGGTATCAGATTCCCCTGTATGCACATGGTTTGGTCTCCATTGTCTGCTCCTAATGGTCTCCTGACTAGAGGACCAAACTAAGAGTGACTTAGGTTTTCACTTTCCATTTGAAACACTGTTGACAGGTGAAGAATGGAGTAAGAACAAGTTTCTCATATACAAATCTGGAATCCCAGATTTGAGAGATCTAACACATACCTACGTGGAGGTGAAACTGGTATGTGGACATACTAGTTTTGAGCTAAGCAAGTTTAAAAAAAAACAGTATACATTTGATCCCTCTTTGCAGTATAACTTGAGAAGTGGTCAGAACATGGATTGCAGCAGTGATGAAGGGCATGAAGGATTATGATTATAGGGAGAGGATTTCAGGTCTAAAGAGCAGTGCAAGAGGTAATAAGATATAAAACAAAACAATAATGATAACAAAGGTTACTGAGAATTAAAGTGCAAAAAAAATGTACAACAAATTATAAGAATGCAAGTAACAAATGTTGGGGAGGATGTGGAGAGAAAGGTACTCTCATACATTGCTGGTGAATCTGCAAATTGGTACCACCACTATAGAAAGCATTATGAAGAGTCCTTAGAAAACTTGGATGGAGCCACCATTTGATCCAGTTATCCCATTCCTCTGCCTGTACCCAAAAGACTTAAAATCAGCATACTACAGTAACTCAATGTTTAATAACAGCTCAATTCACAATAGCCAAGTTATGGAACCAACCTAGGGGCTCCTCAACAGATGAATGAATAAAGAAAATGTGGTATGTATACACCATTGAATATTACTCAGCCATAAGAAATAATGAAATTATAGCATTTGCTCATAAATGGATAGAACTGGAAAATATCATGCTAAGTGAAATAAGCCAATCTCATAAAACCAAAGGCCCAGTGTTCTCTGATATGTGGATGCTAACCTACAGGGAGGGTGGGAAGAGGAAGAATAGAAGTCCATTGGATTAGACAAAGGGGAAAGAAGAGAAGGGAGGGGAGATGGGAATTGAAAGGATAGTATAATTAATCAGACATAACTTTCCTGGTCTTATATTTGAATACATGACCAGGTTTCCTCTGCATCATGTACAACAAGAATAGAATCCTAATTAGAATAAGTTATACTCCATGTATGTATAATATGTCAAAATACATTCTTGCCATGTATATCTAAAAAGAATGAATACATTAAAAATGCATGACAACAAAAATAATTATGCATGTGGCCACCAAGAAAACACTGAAAATTTTCTAAAGTAAATGAGGAAAGGACAAAAATATGTATGTATGTATATACACATAAACATACATAATACATATACATATATAATATATATGCATATATAATATATATGTTGTGCTTTTAAGTCTAAAGATAGTCTAACTAAACTAAAAATCTAAAATGTAATAAAAATAGAGTATAAGTAATGTAGACATACATATCACAATGCAAAACAACTCATATCAAAATTGGGATATAGCTAAACCCAAAAGAAAATATAGAACTTTAAGTGCTTTTTTTAAGAATAGAAAGTTGAAAACAAATGAACTAAATATTCAATGTTATTAAACTATTATAAAAATTAGAGGAAGAGAGAATACTACCAAATTCATTTAATGAGGTCATCATCATTCTGACATCAAAGCCAGAAAAATTCAGTGCAAGACAACTACAGGCTATCTCTGATGAACACAGATGAAAAATCCTCAACAAAACACTAGTAAACTGAATTCAATAGCACATCATAAAGATTATATGCCATGACCAAATGTTATCCAAGTCCAGATGCAAACCAATGAATGAGATGTACCACATTAACAGAATGAAAGATTAAAATGACAGCATCATTTCCATAGATGCAGAAAAAGCATTAGACAAAGTTCAACATTCTTTCTTAATAAACACTCCCAGCAAATTCAGTATTAATGTACCTCCACATCAATCTTGAAAATCAGGAGTTCTCCATCTATTATACCAGGTACAAGAATGCCTACTCTCATCACTTCTACTCAACACAGTAGAAATGTCAACAAGAGCAATCAGACATGAAGAAAAACTTTTTAAAAATGTAGCGTCATCCTACAGTTTCCTTACTAGTACTTATCAAAGCTGCCAAAGGCAAAAGAAATAAGACTGGGAAATTGACATAGCCAGGAGAAATATTTAAAAAATGCAATTAAAAGTAAATGAAGTAGCCTTTATTAAGGCAGCAGATTCAAATACCAAAACCTAATAAAACTAGCACAGAGAAAGAAACTCCAATTTCCTTTATAAAATTAAATGTAAATATTTTAAATAGAATGTTAGTGAATTATATTCAGACTTCTAATCAAATCACAACATAGCTAATCACAAGCATAGCTAATTATAGTTATGTGAAAATGAAGTAACATTTAAGAACGTATCAACTGATTATATTATCTGAATAATATATTAAGGCAACTGAGAATAAGATAAATTTTAAAAATTGGTATGCTTATTTATACTCTTTAGTAACAAAATTAAAAGAAAAATTCTGAAATTCTGATATACATAGTGATAAATTTTACCAAGAAAACTCATAGAAAACCTATATGAAGGAACTGTTAAAATTTAAATATGAATGAATAGTAGAAATATATTATATGTCTGGATATAGGTAGTATCATTAAAAATGACTATCACCTCAAATTATTAATAAAAATGACATAATTCTAAAAAGAATTACAGGGAGATTATACTGGTAAATTGAGATATAAGCAAAAATCACTCTAAATTACATAAGCAAGAATGCATATGCAAGAATATTCATTCCAAAAGCATTTAAGGAAGCTTTGTACTACAAGATATCAAAAAATTCCTAAAATACTATAATAAAACAGTAGGCTAATTGCTGCTAGCATGGGCACAAATAAATCATTGGCACAGAATAGAAAGTCCAGACAGTGTTATAAACTTAATTATGGCAATTTTAATAAAGTTTTCACACAATTAATGCTTCAGATGAGAAAAAAATCATATATTAATCAGTAAATTGCATTCTTTAGTAAATCATTTTAGGATACTTGCTTTGCAAGTGGAAGAAAAGTCTATTAAGATCCAATTTCACACAATGTAAAAAAAAATCTTGAGACATTTAAATTAAATATTTTTTAAAACCTGAAAAACAAGAGCATTGTGTGACAATGTATTAAATTGTCTTTATAAATGCAGAGTAAAAGAGACAAGATAGTAAACTCAGAAGCCATGAAAAGAAAATTGTATATAATTTACATAAAACTAATAACAGTAAAAACATCACGAACTAAGCCAAACAACCAAAGAAAATATTTCCAACTCCTTTAAGAAACAAAGACTTCATATTCCAACTACTAAGATAGTTCCTTCAAATTATTAAGAAAAAAAGACTGTAAAAAAAGTGTAAAGAATATAAACATGCAGTTCATCAAAGATTGCAATAGGCTAATATATATCTGAAAATATAGGCTTGTCATCTGGAAATAAAATTGAACTATGTTACATATTAGATAGATCAAAATTATAAAAACTAAAAGCATCCAAATGTTATTAAGGTATGTTGGGAACGAGGCAATCTTACTGTTGGAGAAGGAATAAATTACATTTGCTAGAAATTAATTTAGCAATATCTGTGAAAATTTAAAATCTACATAGGATTCAGGTAGCAATTATAGGGATCTAAAAAGGGATTTGGGAATCCTATGAATACAAATGCAAGATTTTGCAAAATGTCAGTTTTGTTTAACTGGGAGCCTTCGGCAGAACACAAAGGGTCCTAGCAGAACACTGTAAACTTTCTAATAACCATCTGTGGTGCAACACTTGCAAAGATTATGCCATGTGGAATATCATGCAGAAGTTACAAAGTGAGGCAAATCTTCATATATTGCCTTTGAAAGATATTCAGGATGAGATGCTGACTAAACAGCAAGTAAAAACGAAGTCCTAAAAATAGTATTAGATGATTTGTAAAATTTAAGCAAAGTCCCTATGTACATGTGCATTTCTGTTCTTACAAGAATAGAAAATGACTAAATTTTCCCTGTTCTTTGTCCTTAAGGCAGATGGAATAATGGAGTGGGTGGCAGTCACAAGGGAGAGAAGATTACTTTTTCTTTCTGCAGGTCTTGATTATTTATTTATTGGAGTGCAGGTACTGGGTGCTGAACCCAGGGGTACTTTACCACTGAGCCACATCCCCAGCCCTTTTTATTTTTTTAATTTAAGACAGTGTCTTGCTAAGTTGCTGAGGTTGGCCTTGAACTTGCCATCCTCCTATCTCAGCCTCCCAAACTGTTGGGATTATAGGCACCAGGGTGCCAGGCAAGGCCTTCATTATTTAAATTGATATCATTAGGAAGCTGAAGCTGTTGATTTTTTTTTTTTTTTTTATATATTTTTTTAGTTGTTGATGGACACAATGTCTTTATTTTATTGCTTTGTATGTGGTGCTGAGGATCGAACCCAGGGCCTCACGCATGCGAGGCAAGCGCTGTACCGCTGAGCTACCATCCCAGCCCTGAAGCTGTTGATTTTTTTACTGACCTTGGAAATCATACACTAGGAGAAAGGAAGAAGAAAGGAGAGAGAATATTTTCTGTCTATACAATGTTTTGAATTTTCAGGGAAATAAAGCTTCATTTTTAAGGTTATCGTTACAAAATTCATGGAAATGGAACATTATTGAGGTATCCAAATTTGTTGAGATGCCCAAGTACCAATGAACAGATTGGAAACTGGTACTGCATTTGAGAGAACCTCAGAATATCAAAATGATAATTCCCCTGAAAGCAAATATCCACAGAACCTTGCATTTCTGCCAAGCTGGTCAGTCATACCTTCCAGGTTTCTTATATTTAAATTGACCATGTCTAGTTGCCTTCAAATGTGTGATCTATTTCCTGCACAGAATGAATTACTGTGTTGATGAGACATTTTAACCACCACCCACTCTGGTGCTTTCAAGGAGCAAGAGAACAGAGAGAGATCTGTCTCCAGGGTCCACAGCTTGGACCTGTGCTTAACTGTGTTTCTGGGATGTTGCTTGTTTGTTTCAGGGACTCATTCTTGGAGAAAACATCCTGAAGATACTGAAAAAGCAGAGAGACCTCTGCAGTCATGAGAATGCTAGTGTGACTTTTGGCTACCTGCATAGACACAGGAACACAGAAATTCAGCATCTGATGATTAGAGAGTAGCTATTGGATAGCAGACCAAGGTATATATTTTGTGCACTTGCAGGAGACATATTTTATATTATTGTTAGCAATTATGCCTATACTTCTAAAGCAAAAACTTCTTCATGATATTATTCTGAGGGGTAAGGCTGATGCTAATAAAAGATAAACATGTTTCTTTACCACTAAAACAGTTATGTCGGAATGAAAAAAAGAATCAAATCAGCCAGGCGCGGTGGCTCACGCTTGTAATCCCAGCACTTTGGGAGGCTGAGACAGGAGAATCACGAGTTCAAAGCCAGCCTCAGCAATGGTGAAGTGCTAAGCAACTCAGTGAGACCCTGTCTCTACAAAAAAACACAAAATAGGGCTGGGGATGTGGCTCAGTGGTCAAGTGCCCCTGAGTTCAGTTTCCAGTACCAAAAAAAAAAAAAAAAAAAAAAAGAATCAAATCTATTTATGTGAAAATAAAAGTCCAAGAACCCAGGGGTGGTTAAATTACCCATTGAAGAGAGGATTCTGTTTAGAAGTACATTTGTTTCCCTCTGAAATAGCCACATTTACCAAACATGTGGATCATATAAATACCCAAATCATGAAATCTACCACCACCTCATTTCTTAACCTTTGCTTCAACATTCTCAAATTAGGTCAAAAGCAAATTTTCGTTAAGTGCCTAATGCTATCCTTTTTCACAGCAAGACCTCATTAAACTTTGAAGAGGTAACACCACAGAGTTTGCAATAGGACTGCAGAACTAATACTACCCCATTATCTGATTCATGCAACAAACTTAGCATCATTATAGTTTCATGAGATACAATAAAGATTTCTCATTAATTATTCATATTCTGTTTCCAGCTTGCAGGATTAAAGGAAAATAGAAGAAAAGCAGAGAGGTTGTTAGGTCAAAAAAGTCTCAACTGAACTTAAGATGTTAGACATCAGAAATCCTGATAAATCTGACCACTATAGTCATGAGAATCATTAGACCATCACTGAAGTGTTCTGGGAGCTCCTCTCCTACAGGTTGCTCTAACATTCCCATGGCCTATTGTTGCTGTTAAGCCACAGGTAAACTCAACATCAAGGCTGTCCACCCTATACCCTAACTCAGCTCCAAATACAAATCTTTCAAGTTGCTTCTTTAAGACAGGTCTTAAACAACAAACTGGTTCCCCTAAATACCTGGCTGCAAAGACAGCGTGTTAATTTCACTAATATCTAACTTGCCTGTAAGACTCTAAGCTCTATAGGCTCAACAGTAAATAGTAATGGTTTTGCTCATCAATATAGTCTCAGAACCTGGCATGTAGAAGAAAATCAAGAAACATTTATGCGGAGAAAATTAAATGACAAGAATCTCGACATTCCACGCCTCTACAAAATATCCTGTAAAATGGGATATTATTGTTTCTTTAAACATTTTTGCATTGCAGGTCCTTCAAGTTACATTGTATTTTGTAGTATTTTAAAAATTGTTGTGATGATGAATATATTTATAGGATTTCACCATAGTTTGGATTCCCAATAGAAGAATTAATGGGTCAAAGAATTGGAACATTTTTATGGCTTTAATATATAGTGCAAATTCCTTCTGGAAAGGATAAACAATTTCTCTGGCAAAGCATGGGAGAATGAGTTTTACCACTTGCCTGTGAACACCAGCTATTAAATTTTTTTCAAAAGAGTAGATAACTTAAGAGAACAATGGAATTTGTATTATATTGTAAATTTGAATGCCTTTAATTTAGTTCATTGGACATTTTCTGTTTAACTATAACACTGTATTTTTTCTTTCGTGTATCCATCAAGGAACAAATTGACATGGCCACTCCTCTCTGTATGAGAACCTTTTCCAGATACTTTAGAAAATTTTGGTACCATAACTTCTATACCAGTTTCATTCCTTTCATTTTTAATACTTCTCAAAAAGAATGACAGGAACCTTGAAAACTGGAGTTTGGGGAACACTTCAATTGGTCGGGAATCTCTCTATTAATCAACTTATAATGACCAGGAGCCTCCCAGATTATTTACATGTGTGCTGATAAATATCTTTGGAGGTTTTCACACTGGAGGAATTAGTGAGTTATTTCACAGAGGCAGGCCAATTTTATGAGCCAATAAATAATAGGCTAAATAAGTCAGAGTCAGGGACCAGCCTACACAGAGAAATCCTACACCTACAAAAGTTTCACTGGTAATGGAATTAAAAGCTGTCACCAAATCCTGTTATCTGTCTGGGTAGAAAAGTGCTCAACAAAACACTGATAGCCCAGAAGGTAGAGAATTGAATTAAGGCCAAAAACACCTTTGAGTGAATGGCAGATTCAAGACAATAACTGAGTGATAAAATAAAACTTTCCCAGAAACCCAAGTCTAAATAAAATTACTCTGTAAGTGCTTCAGGGATACAGGTCCATATAACTTCTTTGTGCTCCTAGGGCTCAAGGATGTTTGGTTTGGGGAGTGGACACATTGAGGATGTGTAGACAATTGGACAACTCGTGATAGGGCACAAGGTAGAATGTGATTTGTGTGTTCAATCGAGGTTGGTATGATTGTGTAAATATATATAAATGACCTCCAAAACAAAGCATTCCCTCATTGTTCTAGATACTCATTGCTTACATACTTGGAGTAAAAGAGAGATTCCAAGAATACCCATGAAGATACTTTAGATTGAGAGGTCAAAAAAGCTCAATGATAAGCTAAGACATATTTGGTGGGCTAAATGTTTACTTCTTCCTTCCTTTCTATTTGGCTGGGTGATGCTTGATAAGAGAAAAGCTACTTATCTTAAAATGCTCCCTTTCAAGAATCATTAATATAGAGAGAACTAAATGTTAAATACAGATAAACCAATAACCACATTCTATAAATAATTCCAAAGGGAGTTTTCTTTTTCTCTCCCTCCAGAGATCATAACTGAGTAGAGTAGAGGAAGTAAAACAAAATGGTTAAGAACACAGACTGGAATGAGAGGGCCTGGCTCCAACCCAGGTCACTGCCTTTCTGAGTTATATGATTTGGGATGTGTCATTAAACTCTACATGCATTAGTTTCCTCATCTAAAAAAATAGGGCCTATAATGATAACAGCTATCTCACAGTGTAGTTGTAAAAATGGATTTAAGGATGGGGGAACTAGTTGAGAATGGTGCATGGAACATGGCACCAGGCATTTTCTATTATGAGATTATGATCACCTTGACAGTCCAATCTTCATAACTGTTTCCCAGTATCTGACATCCCTTCAACACATAGTAGGTGATCAATAAACAATTGCTGAATGAATATTTGACTATATAGGATTTTCTACTAGAATTCTCCCTTATTTACCCCACTGTAGTCCTTTAAAGGACAACATTTTCTTGTATCTTCAAAGCATGACTTAATTCAACACAGGACACAATTCCAAGGTGCAAAAGTATCCACACTCGGACACGTCAGCAGAATGAATAATGACAGAGCATGAACAAAAGCCAGCAGGGAGAACTACAGGAGACAAGCAAAAGTCTTAACATAAATCCAAATGCTTTGAATTTTGTGCAAGTATTATTTGCTGGGCATAGCCCTGGCCTGCCCTTCTCCTCTTGACTGATAAGGCCATGGCGATTACACCATCTGGGAAGAGTTGAGATTATGTAGTGATTCTGATCTCATCCCTGATTACTCCTTTATTCAAGTGGGGCTTGGGGAGTGGGTGGGAATGTTTCAGAGAAAGATTTTCAAATAACACAGATTCACTAATAAAATGCCCAGAAGTTGATTTAGCCTACTTAATCTCTACAACATCTAAAACAGTATCTGTAACGAATTCTTATCCTTCAAAATCCCAGAGGTGTTAATTATTTTTTTTAAATCCAGGTACTTAGAAGTCATACCACTCACCACAGAAATGCAGTTTTTGTTTCTGGAGTAAAAGAGAGCAGTGTTTTAAATAAGTACCACAAGATAATAGGATGACTAGACACATAGATCACATCTTTGAAATCGAGACAGACTGGTTTTACCAAACTGGAAGACAGACAGCCTCTGCAGGGCTCACCATCGTCTGGGTCTGGCATTCTCATTTCCTCCTTGGACAACAACAGGGTAAATAAAAGAATAAGCAATAGAACAAGTGAATTACTAAATGAACAAAATGACGCTAGAGATGATACTCATTTGTCTTCTTGTGTAAAATAGCTATTCTTCATGAATCCTTTTGTTCAAATGGAGCAGCAAGTTGAACATCCCTAATTGGAAAATCTGAGAAATTGAAAACACTCCAAAATCTGAAATTTTAGAGCAAATTGTGACCTTATGTGGCATTTTGTGATCTAAATGCAGGTCTACTAAAATTATTTTACAAAATTACCTTCAGTCTATGTGTACAAGGTACAAACACAAATTTTGTGTATAGTCTTAAGATAGTCTCAAGGTGTAGTATTATGTAATGTATATATACATATCCCCAGATCTGAAAAACATCTAAAATCAAAACACTCCTGGTCCCAAACATTTTGAGTAAGGAATACTCAACTTTATTACCACCCACCCAGCCCCTCCAAGCAGGGAACTGTTCCTGCAGCTTCCTCCCCTCTACCTGTACAAGCATTTGATGATCAATGCTTACTATATTTACCTTCCTTTTTGCCAAATTAAGCCCTGTACTCTAATGACCACTGTGTACCCAAAACTGTCATCCTCTCTCACCTGTATTTCAACAAACATCCTTTAAGGGTTTTGGAGCAGACATCACAATCCCATGGGGAGTTTAAACATGGCCAGTGTCTGAACATAGCCCCTACCTTCCAAGAGATGTGATTTGATTGAGGATGAGGCCCAAACATTGATATTTTTTTAAAGCTCCCCTCATGACTTTTGTGGGGTCAGACTTAGGAATGAGTCTTGTAGGTCATCTGTCTGGCTTCAGTCTTGACCCCACCATGGCCAAATCCTAAAGAAGCAGTCGAGATTCTGTGAGATGAATTTCTGCAAGTAAAGCTCCCAGGGGTAGGGATTTGGTCTGGAATTGCCCCAGGTACTCTCATGCATTGCTGGTGGGTCTGCAAGTTGGTACAACCACTATGGAAAGCAGTATGGAGATTCCTTGGAAAACTTGGAATGAAGCCCCCCTTTGATCCAATTATCCAACGCCTCCCTCTATACCCAAAGGACTTAAAGTCAGCACACTACCTTGACACAGCCATATCAATGTTTATAGCAGCTCAATTCACAATAGCCAAGCTATGGAACCAATCTAGGTGTTCTTCAACAGATGAATGGATAAAGAAAATGTGATACACACACACACACACACACATACACAATGGGATATTATTCAACCTTAAAGAAGAATGAAATTATGGTATTTGCCAGTAAAAGGAAGGAACTGGAAAATATCATACTAAGTGAGATAAGCCAGTCCTAAAAATCCAAAGACTGAATGTTCTCTTTGATATGTGGATGCTAGTCCACAACAAGAGAGGGTGGGGAGGGGAAGAATAGAAGTCCATTGGATTAGACAAAAAGAATGAAGGAATGGGAGGAGGGAGGGAATAGTAAGGATAGTAGAATTAATCAGACGGTTTTCCTGGCCTTGTATTTGAATTCACGACCAGCATAACTCAGGATCATGAACAACCACAAGAATAGGATCCTAATTAGAATAAGTTATACTCTATGTATGTATAATATGCCAAAATATATTCTGTCATGTATATCTAAAAAAACAAATAAAATAAAATTTAAAAAAGCATCAGCAGAGGGCTTTTCCTAAAATGTCCACCTGGACCCTTTCAATGACTCCTCATAATTTAGAAAGTGAAATCCAAATTCTTTGATGTCCTTTCACCTTTCTAGTCCTGTCCTACCATTCTCTGCCTCTAATCTTTCACTCTAGCTGCCCTTCATCCCCCATCTGTGCTTGCCATTTCCTACCTGTGCTCAAGCACCTTTCTTTGCTCAATGTGTGGATCCTGACTCTTCACCTGGGAACTCCTACTCATCCTCATATTTCAGCTCCTGCATCACCTTTCTAAGAAATATGTCTTGCTTTGGTGAAACACCTCTGTGCTTGGATTGCTCTGTGACCATCTCCAAAAGCATATTTATAATATGTGCTAAGTATATTAAAAATGGGTACATACACCTGGACTCCCACTTGCTTATGAGTCATATTTCTAAAAAACATTATGGTTATAACTGTTGTTTCCTTTTATTTATTGAAACCAGCCTTTTTACTCAGAAGGATGTCCTAGGGTGGGTGATAACTTGATAAATTGGTGGTTACCCTACCTGTGAGGTTATTGAGGTCAAAACATTGTCATAGCTGGGCGCGGTGGCGCATGCCTGTAATCCCAGCACTTAGAGAGGCTGAGACAGGAGAATCGCGAGTTCAAAGCCAGCCTCAGCAAGGTGAGGTGCTAAGCAACTCAGTGAGACCCTGTGTCTACATAAAACACAAAATAGGGCTGGGGATGTGGCTCAGTGTTCGAGTGCCCCTGAGTTCAATCCCCAGTACCAAAAAAAAAAAAAAACCACTGTCCTATTCTCTTTTGTAATCTCAATGCCCCATACATTTCCTAAAACTTGGTATATGTTTTATATGCTCCAAAAGTGCATGAAGGAAGATATGAAATATGTACCTGAAAAACCATCCTGTCACCTTCAGAAGCATATGGCAACTGTTGGGAATATCTGTGCAAAATTGAAACAAAGAAACAAACTGACTCATCTATTTCTTAAAAATGTGATTTGGAGAGTAGACTAAAGTCTTCTTTCTCAGTTTAATATCACATTTTATACTTTTGTGAGTTCCTTGTGGACCTTAGGGACATCAGAGAAGTTCCATACAGTCATCAGGTGGGTGAGGATCAAAATATAGATGATTCCTGGGAGCAGCCCCAGCCACTGGCTCTTCTCCAAAGGAAGCTGGGTTTTCTGCAGCCCAGAACTTGGGCTCTGGTTTCAGAAATGACTGCATTTGTGTTCTGCTTCTGCACATGGAAGACATGTGACTTTGTGACTTCAACTTCTATAGGTCTGCCTTGCCATGGTTCCTGCCTTAACAAAGGGTGCTTACTCTATACAGTTCTTTTGAGGATTAAATAATAAACTGTGCAGAGTATTTAGCATGGTGCCCATGCTGGAGAACACTTGGAACAAAGAGTAGCCCTTATTATTATTTTTTTGGCTTTATTTGTTGGAACTACAAATAATATTTCATTTGAGAAAGAGAATAGCCTACATTGAAATAATACTTTGAAAAAAATCACTGTTCTAGAATGTTGTGCTTGTAAAGATTCCAGCCCAGTTCTCCCTTGGGATTTTTGTAACTTGAGTTGCTAATGGAGCCAGTGTTATTTCTTTACTCAGAAGTTCAGAGACTGAAGTCCACACCTCACTTGTTCACTAGTACCCGTCAGTGGAAAAGAAAATACCAACCCAGGACTCAGATTTCAGTGGGAGCCACAGGTGGGGTTGGGTGCCAGCTTCTAGCAGTATGGCATTAAAAGAAGTGAATGCCCTTGCCAGTATTGGGAGTATTGCTGCAGCATGCCTATTGCAAATATTTACTTTTTTAGCTGAAACACCAGGGGACACTAGGGTTTCTGTTTGAAGAGTGCTTTGAGGGAGAATTTGCTGAAACGACATGGAAAACTTCACATAAATAAATTCTTTAATGATTATACTTGTAACATATCATATCATCAAACTGAAAAATAAAGCTTGGGAAGACAAAATGATTCCAGTTATTTATATATAACTCTAGTTTCCTATACAGACCCATGGATAACTTGCATAAAGTATAAGAAGCTATTTTGGCAAAACAAACTTATTGACTAAGGTTGAAAAAGCAGTATAATATGGAAGATGCAGGCTTGGGGTTATATCCAATGCTTTTGTAGTCAAATAACTTTAGATTTGAGAAAATAAAAAATTAAAATATCTGAAATATGAAATAAATGCAATAAATCTTACCTCTAAAGGGAATGATAATAATAGTAGTTATTAATAATATCATCATCTCCTAGGGGTATTTGACATCATTCCACCAAAAAAAGATGACAGAGTTCTATTTTGTTCTATTTTATTTTTTATTGCTGCTCTTATAATTTTAAGTCAGCTCCAAAATATTCACACAGACTTAAAAAACCTGGCTTTAATAATTTCAGTTTTTCTCTGCAGAGTTAGCAGATCAACACAGAAGTATGGAAATGAAATTGAGGTGTCTGCATTTTCATGACCAGGAGGCATGATAACATGTCCTAAAACTGTTTGATCTTGTTACCATTTCTGCTGAATACTTTGAGTCATGCAAGGATATAGAATGCCTTTTATTCAAAAGCTTCCAAAAGAGAGATTGCATCGGCAGAAATTCAGAGCAACCGCTGAAAGGCAATATTAATCCTGATCCTAGGATATTATACTAAATATTTGACAGGAATCCAAATTTTCCTGTAGCCTGCCACTAAGAAGATAATCTTTCATAATTTTAACTGTGAAAGGGGAGGATTTGATCTTTTGAGATGGAAAGGGTGAGTCTAATTGAATTTCCTTCTTTGGTTTCTTATTAAAGATGGGACCAGATTGAATCATATTCAATTAATGATTGTACTTGGATATATTGCTCTTTTCAGAAGCTGAAAATAAGATTAACAAAGCTCAAAAAAGAAGTAGGGGGCAATGGTGCCAATTCAACACTTACAGGGCTAGGCATACACAAGAACAAAGACCAGTTTCAATGCCATTGATTTATATGAGCCTTGAGCAGGCCAGCCCATTGTTCCTGACCAATGAGAATGGAGTAAAAAACTGTGTGACACTGAACATCACCCATGGAGGAAAAACAAATGTGCAAAGGCTGCAGATGATAATCAGGACATCCCAACCTGACCTGCCCCCTCCCCTGGCTACACACCAATTAAATTATACCAAGTCCTTGTCGTCGTCACCAGAGCACACCTGTGATGTACCCATCCAGCCTACTCTGCTGCTTGTCCACCAACATGACTCAGCCTCAGGAATGTCTTCTTCATAACACTTTAGTAGCTTGAGTAACCATGAACCACATTTTATAGACTAATAATTATGCTATGCGATCTGACAAGTAAATTAGCACAATTATTCCAAATATTTTTAAACCAGGACTGTCCAGGAGCACAGTTGCTATGTAATTGCTATCTCCATAAAACTCTCTTTTGTAAACTCTTCCAGCAGTATTATTTTTTTTTCTGCACGTTAAACACTAGATTTTTATCGCAACATACCTTCACATTATTTGTTAATTGTCTCAGGTCTCTATTTGCATATTGTCTCCCTGGTGATGGGATAAGGACTTCCAGGCAAAGTGACAAGCCTTCATTTCTTCAGTGTTCACATAGTACGGACACACAGTAGGAGCTCAATTAGCACTTCTCCAGATGCAGCTGGGGTGTGTGTCAGGGAGGTGGCACAAGCTTGGAAGGCACATCTGGAGTTTGCATTCTAGCTCTGACCCTTGACCCTGTAGAAGCCTGAGTATGTTTCTGCATTTATAGTATGGGTATAATAATACATAGAATAAATAGAATGCAACTATATTATATGACATTTTTGCAGTACTTGATTTGCAGTAAGAGCTCAATCCATAGTCATTTCCTTATTGAATAAATATGCTGGCTTCTCAACAGTGTTAGAATATGAGAGGCAGTAGAGTGGAGTGCTAGTTCACAAACTTGGACTCTGGATAAGACTAAATAAGTTCAAAGGCCATCTAAGCCTTTTGGCCATGGGACTTGGGATAAGTCGCTTACCTTGTTTGCTTCAGTTTCTTCATCTGTGAAATGTGGATACATAAGGGACCCACCCTCAAGATTATGAGGGTTTAGTGGGTTCATACATACAAATCCCTATGACAGCCTGACACAGACTAGGGTTCAGCTTCAGTATTATTAAGAAAGAGTCTACTTGAGACACACAAATTAACTCGGTCAAACTTAAATGATGTCTTATAAAACTCTCAATCTATAATTATATGAAGAAAACTTACACTCCTGCCTTTAAATCTATATATTAGACAATATAAGGATTGTATTGAGATTGTGTCTACCCTCTACACACACACACACACAAAATCGTCTAGGTCTAAGTTTTTTCCTTCCTCTGTCACAACTGATATCTCAGTTGCAGGATCTGAATGTCCAACCAATTTATCATCTTCCATGAGCATCAGGGATGCAGGACTAGGGAGAGCCAAAACCACACCCTATACTCAGGTTGAAAGATCATATATTAGAACACCAGTCTTCTCTAGAGAAGGTGTGAATGTGGAGCCATAAATGACTTGCCTAAAGTGGAGGTCTGAGGAGGACGAGGTCTGCACTCAGGGTCTTACACTGATCTGAACTACCAGGGTAGCTTCCAACGAAATTCATCTTTGTCTTTGTTGAAATATTAGGACACTTGCAGAAGATGGCCTAGGTCAGCACAGGGTACTTTATTCAACTACTGGAAGTCTAGAAAACATTTGCCAAGAAAGTCTAGTTGCAGAGTGCCCCCAACATCCCTACCACACACAGTGAATTTGTAGCGTTGGCAAAACAATTTGGGGATTCCAAGGAAGAGCATAGCATAAGCTCAGCATCAGGATGAAAAAATAAACTAAGGCGATAAACTCATTTTGTGGCCTACTCACTATTTAAATTCTTTGAAATAGGCCTAGACCTCCTCCAGCAATCACCATTTCATGCTTGTCTCATTCTGCTGGCCCCACTGCCTCCTCTTGTCACTAGTCCTTTTAAATGTGATCTTTATGGGAATTCCAGTTGCTTTAGGCACTTCTTAAGTTAACTCAGGGGAAATTAATATCATAGCAAAGATTTTTATTTGTGTATTTATAGAGTCCTCTCTGCATCAATTTTGCTCTTTTGGTCTTTCTACCATAAAAATTCTACCAGGTATCTCTCGTTTTTGTTTTTGCTTCATTTTAATTAAAATTTGCTTACTGGTGCATTATAATTATACATAATAGTGGGAGTCATTGTTACATATTTGCATATGTACACAATATGATAATATTCCTTCTCTATCCCCAAATACAATTCAGTTGCATTTCAAGTCGAAGAAACCCCGAAAAGCAGGGCCACACAGCTTTCAGGATGAAACAAAATGTAACAAGAAAAAAGATACCACAGGACACAGATAGGATGCAGTTTCACAAGAAAACCAAGTTGAGTGTGGAGGAAGGCGAATTGTCAGAGGGTAACCTGCAGATCCTGGCAGGGACATCAGGTAGATGTCAAATGAAACCTGCCTGGCCTGGTAGAGGCAGCAGATACAAAGGATGCTATTCTGATATTCTGAAAGGCCAGGTATTGTCTCACACCTGAGCTCTGTTCAGTGGGAGAAAAGGAGTTAGATACCCAAATTGAGACAGGAAGGAAGGGAGAGAAGCAGGGAGGAAATGAAATAAAAAGAACTGCAACAGGGCTGAATTAATGATGAGGCTAGGTAGAGTTATACAAATGGGAGGGGCTTACAACAAAGACAACCCTCTCCAGGGAAGACTTCCCTCACTCCATGGCACCTATGGAAAACACCCCATTAGGGGTCATTGGTGAGATCTGGCCTTCCTCTGAGGGTTGCAAGCTGCCTGACAGCTCCCCTCTGATGAACTCACTGCACTAGTTGTTCTCAACTGAGGAAGATTTTGCTCCCCAGGGAGCATTTGTCAATGCCCAAACATATGTAGTTGTTACATGGGGAAGATGCTATTGGTATGGAGGGTGCAGAGGCCATCTGTGCCGCTAAACATCTTACAAAGCCCAGGGCAGAGCACAGCAAAGTGTGTCTGAATTGAAAATCTCTGGTCTACACTAATGCTATGTGGCCCCAAATCTTCATTTCCATTTTTTGGGTCTCTGTCTTGACACTCTGTCCCTTTTTATAAATATCTTCAGGACACTGACCATACCTGACACCTCATTCTATGGCCCAGTGTTCTGCCACAGAGCTCTGCTTACAGCAAGGAGCATGTGTGAGTGACGAAAGAAAAGCAAGGGCTGCTCCCCTGGGAATCAGGGCTGGAGAACATCTCCTCTTGGCAGAATTCTTCCCAGACTTTGCAAGACATGAAGTGACATGGCAGAAGCATTGTCTCCATTAAAACAAAGGACAAGGGGTTAGCTGCTCCCCTGATTAAAATGGGCCAGGGAATAACCCAGCTGAGAATAAAGAGGTGAAGTCCAGACAGCCACGTCACATCCAGGAAAGCAGAGACAAATGGACATTTTAATGTTTAAATGATGCTTTTAAACATAAATTAGGGGAAGTCCAAATGAAATACAAAACAGGTAAAAATTGATCTGTCTGCCTCTCAGTGCTGCTGGGTCTCTGCTAGTTTTTTTGCCTGGAATTAGTTACAGATGCACCTGGGCTTGTTTGTGCTTTTGCAGAACAGAAATAACAGGGACAATGTGTTCTCTCTCCCAACTTGCTCGTCCCTTCCCTTTCTACTATCCCTCTCCTTCCCCCTCTCTCTCCCCTTTCTATCTCTTTATATTTTTCTTTCCTTCCTAATCAATTCAGGAAAAATAAGAGTCACCCACTCAGTTGAAGCTGCAGGCATCACCTTGCCCCAAAGCCCTCCAAGATCACCCTGGTGCCCCTCTTGTATGTGGTGTCAGACTCTACTTTCTCATAATTCATGCTTCCCAAGCTGTTGCCCCAGCTGAAGGCCAGCTCCTTGGGGCTATTACAACCATCCCTTCCCCAGCACCTAGCAAGTGCTAGGCATATGCTACATGCTCAATAAGCATTTGCAGAACTATTTAAAGAGAATACCTGTAGCCATCTGAGATGGAGACAAACCATGGTTAAAGGACCCAATTGCCAGGAAGGTAACATAGATGATACCTGAGATGGGAGCCTCACATAGGCCCAACAAGGTGTCTCTGGGGTCTAAAAGTCAGCCTACTTGGGAAGAAAAGGCAGCCAGAAAGTTTTGCCCCAGATCACTCTTCCCTGTCTACTGTGTGTGAACTGTAGAGTACTCATTTCAAATGAAGATAAAAGGCAGTTGAGGTTTCTTCCAGGTGTTAAATTTTGAGTGACAAGAATGGCTCAAAGTCCCAAAACACATCCACCAAGATGTAGTTATTCTTTTTCTACTTGTTTTTCCTAATGGCAAACAAAACAAAACAGAATTGTAAGCAAGTCAGGTTAGGGTTTTTGTTCAGCTGATTTCCTCAAGGATTCATATTGACAGGACTGTCACAGTATCAAAATGTTCTCTCTGATTCTGGTCCTGCTCTGCCTGGCTGGGACTAATGTGAACCTCACAAGCTCTGACAGGAGAGCCTAGGAAGAGACTACCCCTGCCTGGTCCTCCTTTCTCTTGGCTCAATGCTGGCTCTTGCTCTAAATAGCTCTCTTCTTGTCTGCATTTCAGTGAAAGCAAACAATGTGCTCCTCCTCGGGTGATTGCCACTAGCTGCTCTACAGGATCCCACGAACTCCCATACAGATGATCTGGCCTTGGCAATACCCTAAGTTTCAGCTGCAGTTTTAACCCATCCTCAGGAACTTTCCTGCTTCATTGCAGTGCCCCTTCCTGGGGCTGGTCTTCCTTGCTTGCTCCCTGTCCCCCTCTGGCTGACTTCTGGACTCTGCTTCCTGGAGCTACCTGAGACTTCTGAGCTGACTGCAGTTCTCTCTTGGCATGGCTCACCTTGCATGTGACCGTGAGGCTGCTGGAGCCCTTGCAGGAGCACACTCTGGAGAGGTACACTCTGCCTAGGAGTTCCAAACTTAAAGTGGCTTCCATAAGTAGTAGTCCCAGCTCACCACAAGCCTGCTTCTGCTTCAAACCTGCTTTTTCTTTCTCACATGTCAGAGCTGTTTTCTCTGCTGGAAGAGGGAAAGGGCGGGAAGGATGAGCCAAGGGAACTGTTTAGTCTATTTGCATTCTCCTGGCAATCTGATCTTTTCTAGTGACTTTTGAACCTAGAATTGAAGATTCTGGTAGGCATGTCCATTGATATGTTTCAGATAGTCTCATACCCTGACCAGGTCAGCTGGTTGCTCTTAATTGCACAAAAGATTATTAATCAATGCACAAGAAAACTTAGCAAATGTAGGACTTTGTGATGCTCCAATTCACATTAGGTACATAAATACTGTTTTTAAAAATGGCCTGATATTTTTTATCAGTCTACTTCATAGTCTACAATGTTCCCATTCTCATGATTGGCTTACCTGAATATTTTAAATGAAATTAGCAGCTGTCTGGACCCTCTGATGGTTTGTTCCATCCTTCAGATGACGAAAGAAACAAGGAATAACTGATGTCCTTAAGTTTTGGAACTATGACTTAGAGACTCACAGCATCTTCAGCCAGTTTAAGCACAACAGAACTGCTACATAGGGCCGTAAATTTTTGCAAGACAAAATGGAAGGGTTTTTGCTTGTTTGTTTCATTTTCTTTCAAGATGTGCACATCTCTGGCATTGCTTGAAAATTAGCTTGTAGTCTAGAAGAGGGAAGCTGAGACTTTGGTCATCTCTCTGTCTCTCTTTCCTATCCAGCAAGAGGATAATGAACTCTGCCCTCTTTATCCCAGTGGGGTGTTAAAGGGATCAAGTGAGATAAGGAATATGAGACTCCAATCTAAGATTAGAAGGTTCCCAGAGGCCTCTCTGTGGGTGTTATCTGTGGGGATTTGCCAGGGTGCTGTGCCTGCCTTCTTTGCACTCTGATCTGTGCTTTTCCACATTATTGACTCAAGCAGAACAGGAGTCAGACCTCTCCCTGAATTAGACTGCCACTGCTGGCATCTCTGAACCCAGGGCTTACACCTGGGGCCAGGCACAGCCTTGCTCTTGCTCAAATCCATCTGTTCTCCAAATGCTCCCTCGGCGCCCTACTTTCACCTCATCCTTATTATGATTCCCTGTGGATTATGCTCCATGTAAACAATTGTTTTAACTAATTCTTGGCCTTTTAAGACCTTAAGAGGCCAAGATAGATGCCATGTGAAGATAAAAGACACTCCTTTAAGTCACATTTCACCTGAGGACACTAAGCATTTTCTTGTGATTGAGTGATTCACTTGGCAGAGAAAATAATTCATTAAAGGCCATTCTCCTCATACGAGACAAAAGCTCCAGAAGTATTAGATATTTTAACTTCTTCTATGTTTCACTGCTTTGAAACAGTTCCCAAATCAAGGCAGTTCGCAATTTATATGAGAGATAAGACTGACAAGGAGGCACTCCTACTAAGAATGCTTTGTAAATTGAATCTTCTGGATTTACAAATCCACAAATACTTAGTCAATGACAATTTTGAAAAGCCAACCTTATGTAAGGTATTGTGGAGGATATAAAGATGTAAAGAATCAAATTCAAAGCAACTAATCTTTAAATGGAAGTAGGCTTAAAAAAAGCATTTGTTTTAAAACACTTTGCCTATGTATTTGACAACTCTCATAAAAATCTTATGACAGTTATTATCATTGTCAACATTTTATAAATAAGAAAACAAAGGGTCACTTTGGCAGGCTTTGGATTAAAATACCAGATCCTTTGACTTCCAACTTCAAATCCTTCTCACTATATAGTCTTCAGACTGTAAGAAGTAAATGTCTTCTAGAGGAACAAACACAAAGTAATGCTCAGGAGCAGTCACTTTCTACTGAAGTGATTGGAGAAGGTCTAATGGGGTTGTTCCACCTGGTCCATAGGCAAAGACTGGATTTTTGACAGCACTGAGAGAGACAGGAAGGAATGGTCTGGGGAGAGGAAGAAGGGACAGGTGACTAGAAAGTACAGAGGTGGAGGAAAGCTGAACAATATCAGGGAACTTCAGATGAATAGCTTGCTTCAATCTGGATGCCCTGGAGGAAGTAACAACAACAAATAATGAGCAATAAATCAAAAGATGGGTTGTACAGAATCTCATGATTGGGCTAAGGGATTCAGACATCCTTTAGTGTCAACTGAGAGCCCTGGTGTAAGTATTTGTGGCAGCATGGTGGTGTCTCAAACAGATGCTGTGATTCAACTTGTGTTTCAGGGGAATTAGCCTTGTCTTAATGCAACAGAGACGGGCACAGAGAGGAAGTAAAGACCAATTACAGGAGAAACTAGAAAATCCTCCCAGTGGTCCAAGGAAGAATTAATTTAGTGATCACTGGAAAGCTGGATAAAAACAAAAGATATGAGGACCATGATAATTAGAAAGCCTAAAAGCTCATCAATTTATAGAAGGTTGAAGAGAAGAATGGGAGTCCTACATTTCAAACATGGGCCACGAGAAGATGGACTGATGTCATAAATAAAATTATTTAATGAAGAGAGGCTTATAGGAGCCCAGAAATTTCCAGATAGAGATATAAAAAAATAAAATAAAAACAAAAATGATTAACAGATACTTGAATGTTACTATGCACCAGATACCTCTAAGCCCTTTCTGTATAATAATCCATTTAATTCTCACCATGCCTGCCCAAGCTGTGGAGTATTTCACCCACTTTAAAGATGAGGACACTGAAGAAAGGAAATTTTAAACAACCTGTCTAAGGTCACCTATCTAGGAAGTCAGGGAGACAGGTTGTAGATTGAGCTGCCTGGGCATGTGACAACCACACTATGCTGCCTCCAGGGGGAGCTTGGTTTGAACATGCTGGAACCACCACAGAAAGATGCCTAATAAGGTTGAACGAAAGGCTGAAGTGTGGAAGAGCAGCCAGAGACAAAGGGACCTGTCTAGAAGGCATGTGTGTGGAGGTGACAGCTGAACTTGTGGAGGGGATGATCTGAGCAAGGGAGAGCCAGGAGAGGAGAGGAGAAATGAGGGGAAAGGAAGCTCAGATAAGAGACAAGACTATGAACAAAGGTTTGAAATATCCATATTTAAATGGTGAGAAAGAAAAGGAAATCAAAAGCAGGCAGTCAACCAAGGAAGACCTCTGGGTAGATTTAAAAGCAACCCCAATAACATGAAATGAGGAAGGAGGGTGAGACAAGGAGCCTGCCAAGCAAGGACCACTGGTAAAGCTGGGCTGATGATTCTACATGATGGTGGGAAAGCCACCAGAGTTGTGGGTTAAATCCATGGCTTCATAGCAAGGAGCAGCCAGAGAGACTCCCACGCTGCAACCCCAGACTCCATCTCCACCCGCCATGGACTCTGCCTCCTCTCTAGACACACAGTCAGAGGTTGGTCAGAGGGAGGTTCAATATTTAAGGGAAATCTTCTTTTGCATATTTCACTGAGCCAAGTGCAGAATTCAAAGATAAGAGACAAGGTCCTGCACTCACATTTTTAGTAAAACTGTCTTTTTATATGAATAAAATCACATCTAATTTGTTTAATAGCTTGGTTTTTAAAGTCTTTTTTTTTTTTTTTTTTTTTGATGGAAGGAATTTAAAGGCAGTAAGTCATACCGCACCTCTGTCTGGTGCTCACTTTGTTGTTCTGAAAAGCAGCCAGTTGCCAAAGTTTGAATCTGAAATGTCCCCCAAAGGCCAAAGTGTTCAAGGCTTGGACCTTAACCTAAGACAATGGAGAGGTGGTGGAACCATTAAAAGGTGGGAACTAGTTTGAGGAAGTTAGGTGATTGGGGGTGTTATGGGTTAGATGTAGTGTCCCCCCAAAATCTCACATGTGAGACAGTACAGGAATGTTTGAAGGAGAAATGATTGGGTTATAGCCTTAACCTAACCAGTGAATTGACCCCCCACTCCCACGGGATTAACTGAGTGGTAACTGAAGACAGGTGGTGTGTGGCTGGGGGAGGTAGGGCATTGGGGGTGTGACTATGGAGTATATATTTTGTATCTGGCGAGTGGAGTCTGTCTCTGTCTCTGTCTCTGTCTCTCTGTCTCTCTCTCTCTCTCTCTGTGTCTGCTTCTTGATCACCATGTGAGCTGCTACCCTCTGCCACACTCTTCTGCCATGATGTTCAGCCTCATTTTGAGCCCTGAGGAATGGAGCCGGCCTTCTATGGACTAAGACCTTGGAAACCGTGAGCCCTCAAATAAACTCCTCCTCCTCTATAATTGTGCTGGTCAGATGCTTTAGTCATAGCAGTGAAAAAGCTGACTGAAACAGGAGGTATACTCTTGAAGGGAATAATGGGATTGTGCCCCCTGCTCTCTATTGCTTCTCAGGCACCATGAGCTGAACAGCTTCCTCTGTCACACATACTCCTTCCAGGATAATCTGTCACCACAGGCCAAAGAATAGTGGGCTAACTAACCTTGAACTGAAATCTTCAAAAGTGTGATACAAAACTTTTCTCAGGTATTTTATCATAATGCTGGAAAGCATTTAATAAAAAGACCAGTTTAGGTACAGCTCACTGAGACTGGGCTCCATGTACACTACTTCCAAAGACTGTCCATATCAGTGGGCTATTTGGCTTCTATAGCTCTAAGCTTACTGCTGAGAACACTCATCACACTAAAGCAAACATGCCTGTTAGGCATATTATAAACAGATAGATATGCAGCAACAAATAGAGCAGCATAACAAAATAGTGATGGGTTGGCAGAGCAGTGTCTCAAGTCTTTATATTTAAAATTTACACTCCTATTTGATTTCACTCAAAGTATTTTGATTATGTTAATTCCTGAAATGAAAGTATTATTCTCCTGTTGGGCTTATTCTCTCTGTAATCAGTATTTTTGCTGATAAGAGTTATAATATTTGTTCTAGAAAAGAAAAAAATATAGTAAAGGCACAATCTATGAGCTCATGGAAACACTTTGAACCATTCCAACATGGGGAAGCTCATGCCTTTCATTGACTTGGAAGGAAGAGAAGAGCCCAAATTTAACTAATCCACTCTGTATAGTTGTGTCAATTAATCTAATTGTTTGTCCTGAGCAGTCAAGAGAAAAGACTTGTTAAATCTAAAACACAAGTAGTACATATAAGAGCTTCATTAGGTTTCCTTCAAGATTTCTCCAAAGGCTGCAAATTGAACTTTGCCTAGCAGCATATGTTTAAGGAGCTTTTCTTAAAGCATTTTTTTCTCTTTAAGAAAGCATATTGATAAACAAGGAATTTGAGTTTAGGTAACTCTTACAATTTAGATATAAGGTGTTCCCACTAAATTCTGTTAATGTAGGAATGTTCAGAGGTAAACTTACTAGATTTTGAGAGCTGTAACCTAATTAGTGGATTAATTCATTTGAAGAATTAATAATTTAAAAGGACTACTGTAATGGGACTACTATTGGCTAGAGGATGTAGGTCACTGGAGGTGTGCCTTTGAGGATTATATCTTGCCCCTGGTTCCTCCACTCCCACCACCTCTGCTTTTTGGCCAGCATGTCCCAAGCAGGTTTCCTCTACCACCCCCTTCTGTTATGCCTCATATCAGGCCCACAGCAATGGATCAGTGGACCACTAACTAAATCTCTGAAACTATGAGCCAAAATAACATTTTTCACCTCTAGGTTGTTTTTATTGGGTATTTTGGTCACAATGATGAAATGCTGACTACCACACTATCTGAGACTTGCAATTACATGCTTCTGAATCTCTGTAGTTACTGTTTTTCCTTTAAATAAAATAACATTAGACAAGATTCTGTGCTTACAGAAACAAATTGGCACCATATACATATGAATAATATAAGCTACTAATTGACTTCTTCCCACTGTGAATCTGATGCTCTGTGGCATCTTCATGCACTTTGTGTATTCCTCCTCAAAAACACTTAACATGTTGTATAAAATGATTTCTCCCATACTAGATTGAGAGTGCAAGATCAATGATGATTTTAGATCCACTTTATATTCCTGTTGCCTATGGCTCTATAAGTCTTTGGTGAATCAATGGATGAATAAATGAATGAATGTTTCCTAAATTTCTATTAACTCTCAATTATATAAGAAATTGAATTTCTGCTTCTAGTTCTTGTTCCTTTTTCATCCAACTTTGTCCTTAAGGCTCAGAGCTCTTCTTAGGCAAAAGTTATTGGAAGTAATGTATTTTATATTCAGAATATTTCAAGGGAGTCTGAGGTTGTAGCTCAATGGTAGAGCACTTGGCTGGTGTGCACTAGGTACTGAGTTTGATCGCCAGTACTGGAACAAAAAAATATTTAAAGGGATTGTAAAACATATTAGAGTCATAGGAAATTATTTAACTATGTTAATGGCACTATATAACCAACAAGGAATATAGCTTCTTCATAAGATAAAAATATTGAACCAGATTATTTCTCAAATTTGAAATATTTGGACTCTCGGGTCCCTTCTAATGTTGAGAATATTTGAACAAAGAAATATAGAAGTTTTTACCTAAGGCACAGCAGTTTCTTTGAATAATATGACTCTCCAAATTTCAAAATGCTCCATTGATAAGATCTACTGTCCTACCTGAAGTGGATTGCACAGGGCTGTGATCCTAGACTTCAGCATCTCAATTTCAACAACTTCTCTCTCTTATGCGCCATATTGATTTGAACAATAAAGGGAGGTTAAATATATAATCAACATTACTATGCCTCATCCAAATCTCACTTTCTTTCAAAGAAGTTATAAAACTTGGAGGCAAAGGACTCTCAGAGGTTTCATAGCACAATTTCATCAATCGTCAGAAGCAGACAACTCTGAAACATTTGTGCCTCTGTGCTTGAGCACCTGGAGTCTCAGAGGAATTGTCATCTTCCAGGTGGTCCATGAATTTCTACAGAGGAGTCTAATTGTAGGGTATCAACAATAGACCTCACAGAAATAGTGATTGATTTGGCCTAATTTACCCTCTTGAGGCAATACAGGCTAAGCTTAAACCCTTCTCCTAAATAAATATATACCCAAACCACATTTAAAAATTTAAAAGTTTATTTTTTCAGTTAAGTATACCCATCTGCTCTTCAGACTAACATTCCAAATTCCATCTTCAATCCCTCAGGTAATGTCATATTGAGTCATTTTTCTAACCCAACCATTAGTTTCTGAATACATTCCAATGTGTCCATCAAACTCCTTTTAATATATGGTAATCCTGTCTTGAACGCAGTTATTTTTGGTATAACTGGACTAGTTCAGTGTAGGCAAACATGATGACCTCCCTCATTCCATTAATGGAGCCTCTGGTGACATTACTTTTTAGGAGCCATTCATACTGAGATTATTATTGATAATTTAAATACATATTGTCACTAACCTGTTAGCCGCTGATGATGCAACTATGCACTTCATTTTATAACCATGACAAACTTCACATTTCTTTTAAATACTTTAAAAATATATTTAACATCTTGCTTGGCTGAAACTTTTAAAACAACCACGCACTACCCTCCAATATGATACACATAACTCCTATTATCTTCATTCATACCATCAAAAACTTGAACAGCTCCAAGGTAGTAAAAACAGACGTGCAGCATGCCACAAGACCTTCTTCTGGTTGATACCAGTCTCCCTTTGGATGCAATAATTCCGCCAAGATCTAATCCACCACACAATACTAACTTTCAGACCAGATTTATCCATATTTTGCTAGGGTGAGAATTCCTGTGGGAGTTTCCACATACTAAAATTTAAAAATAAATAAATAAATTTTTAAAAAGGATTTTGCCAAAACACAAGACAGAGAAAAGTTGATTATATTATTGCTCAATCTGTGTGTGTTGGGTTAAATAGTGTTCCCCTCAAATCCATGTCCATCCAGAAACTGTGAATGTGACCTTATTTAGAAGGAGGGTCTTTGCAAATATAAACCTATTTGGATGAGGTCACACTGGGCTAGGGTAGGCCCTAGGCCAGGACTGGTGACCATAAAGGAGATGGAATGTCAGTCCCATTCACAATGCAGAAGAAAGATGGCCAGGGTCACAGACGCAGAGACTGGGTGATGCTACCAGGGCCAAGAAATGCCTGCAACTGCGAGAAGCCCAAGGGGCAAAGGATTCTTCCCCAGAGACCTCACAGGTGTGGCCATGTTGATACCCTGGTTACAGGCTTCAAGCCTTCAGAACTGAAATAAACTTGTTTTTGAAAGCCGCTCAATTTGTGCTAACTTGTTAAGGCAGCTGTAGGAAATGAACACAGGATGTTCCAGGTGGGGAATGCACACCTGTCCCCAACTCCTTATGGGCACATCATCTGCCCTGTCTCAGTCTCCTCATTCCAGCTCATCTCTCCCTGCTGATCATAGCACAGTCACTTATGTGAGGACAAACTGGCACTAATAATACATTCACTGTCACATTTTACAATTATTTCTCGAATGGTACTCTTTTACTTCCAACTATATTATAATCTAAATGATGGTAGGAATTATACTTGTCCCTTTGTATAAAGAGCCCAAATCCACCTATTCCCAGAGCTGGTGCACACCACACCACATGCGCACACACAACCTCCAACAGTTGACTTGGGAGAATTGGGCTTGAAAAGAAAGTAAATCCGTTAGGACTAACATTGAATCCTTCTAAGTGGCATTAACAAACTACTGTAGTACTTTAAAGAACATGTCACAATATATAAACAGAGGAAAAAATGAAGTAAAGTTATATCTTTTAATGGGATTTTTCACTAGGCAAATTTTAAAATGAATCTCTCTGCTTACTAGAGAGAAGAAAGATCAGTGGAGAAGATGAAGGGGAATGAAGGGAGGGAGCGAGGGAGAAGATAGGGAAAGACGGTGGAATGAATCTGACTTAACTTTCCTATATACATATATGACTATACCACAGTGAATCTCACCATCATGTACATCCACAACACACTAATTAACAACAACAATAACAACAAGAAAATACTATAAATAAATAGCAAAAGGATCAGTAGGGTAGAGGAAAGGGAACAAAGGAAAGAAGGGAAGGAAAATGGGAAGTACTAGGGAATAAATTAGAACAAATTATATTCCATGCCTGTATAATTATGTCAAATTATAATTATCTGCATCAGTGAAAGTCAAGTTGTTTTCTGCGGAAAAGTGAGTTGTATACCTTGCCTGTCATCTAACAGACCCTTTCCCTGGAATGCCACGAACAGTATGTAACAATCACACAAAGGATTTTTTTTTTTTCCTTTGCCACCAAGGTAACATATCCACTTAACTAAGAATATACTATTTGAGTGCAACTTTGAGAAAAAAGCTTCCCTTTCCATATAGCAGGGCAGAGAGAGTGCCCAAATCAGTTATCAACCCAATGTCCTTCATTGTTGGTGCTGACTGATGCCAGGTAACTCCACAATCACAGAGACATTGGTCTGAAAATCAATCATGACCTTGATTTGTTCTAGGGTAATCCACTTGTATGGCTTGCCACTGGACACTTGACTATTAGTATCACTGAGGACAAGTCTCCTCAACCCAAAGGAGTGATAAGAATTTCAAACATTTCCTTTCTAGAAAAGAATAGCTCATGCATTATTATGCACATATTGAGAAATGACATGTCTATGTACACTGTGAAACAAATTTAGATGAAGAGAAACTTTATAGAAAAAAAAAGGATTCCATTTAGCATTCTTTAGGACAGGTAATCTAGCAAATGAGTACCTTGAAATAGCTACCCAGCTCACTCCACCACATTAATAATTCAATTCTCTGAGCTGGAGAAGAAAACCACCAACCGGCCAAAAATAATAATGTTTGGTTCAAAAACAACACCATGTCCAATACAGCCTCCCCTCCTTGCTTTCCACATATGCATGTACAGAGCACACTGAAGGGTACCCCTGTTCCAGAGACAAGGGATTATTTGAAGAACTGAAGCATGACATGCAGCCTACAGGGAAAGCCTCCACACTTGGGAAAGCAACCAGCAGTTTGCAAACTGCATGTGATCAGGGGAAGTGCTAAGTAAAAAACAGCAGTATCCACACAGGAAATCCATCAATGGAGAGAATAGTCCATGTGCTAGAAATTTGATGTATGACTGATAACATGGACTGGAGTAATTGGCACCAAACCCCATTAATCAATTTCATTCACAATCATGCATCTAAGTAGCAGATAGGCAGGAAAGAGGAGGAGGGGGCAGGTGTTCCCTGCCTGTATTCTACCTGTCCAAATGACTCCTGTTTAATAATTTCTAAAGTGTAATATGTTGACATAAACAAAGGCCATCAGAGGAGGCAGTGTGAAATCTGCCAATCCACTCAGAGCAAGATGGAACATCAGGAGTCAGACTGCAATCACGAAAAAGGCACTTAAAGCCATGCTGGATTTTATACACACTGTGTATTGCAGTCCCAGTCCCCAGCTCCACCTTTAGAAGACAAGGATGGTACGTTCTTTGGTGGTGTGATCCCCTGGTGTTTAGAAGTTGCCACTTTTCAGCATACTACAAGTAATATATATCTTTATATTACTAGATAGTGAGCAACTTGAGGAATTTTCTCTCCTTTTCTTCCCTCCTGTTCCTAGCACTATAACGTGAATAATTTTGTTGTTGAATAAGTAAATATATATACAAAGTGAGAGGGATCTAAAATCTCCAGTTAAGTCATCAAATAATCAATCAAAAATATTTTCAATATTTTTTCTTCACATAACCTTAAAAGAATAGCAGTTATTTGCATTGAACAATGTATGAGGATTCTAACCAGTCATCAGCTCATCTCAGTTAAAAAAGTTATGATCATTAGAAAAATCCTAAAAGCAAGAATTATCAAAATAAATTTATCATTTATCTATTCTGAAACATTTATAGAACCACAGGATAAAGAACCCTGATGTCCTCCATCTCCTTATCCATCCAATGGATAAAACTATAATAACCTCAATAGATGAAAATCTTGCCTATTTTAAAAAATCTGAAAAAATATTCTGAACAGCATTGACCAAAAAACTTCACTTTTAATAAAAATTCCTGAGACATTACTAACAGATGTAGACACATACTTATGAACAAACATGTTCATTTCATTTCCATTAATAATAGAAAATATAAAAGAAGAAAAGAAGGAAAAAATTCAGTTGGTAAGTTGGCAAAATAATATTTATTCACTCACTGGAATACAATGTAGCCAGTATAAACAATATCTATTCAAATTTTATAATTTCTTTGGAAAACTCTGATAAACTAGTGTTTGTGAAACAGGGAAATGGAAGACTATATGCCCCCCAAATCTCCAATGAACAAGAAAGGAAGGAAGGACTTATGTTGGATGAATTTTTTCCTTTGGACTTCTCTAGTACATTGCAAAAATTAAGTTGAAATAAGGAGGTGATACAGAAGAAAGGGTCTGGTTTTGTGGTCTCTCTGTCTCAAATCATTGTTAAACTTATCCCTTGCATTTTACAATTCATTATGTATTTCTAATTTAATTTTAATAACTATATAAAAACAAAAATAGATTTCTGCTAAATTACTTTTATATCAATTTGTAGTCACTAATAAAAAGGACACTATATGTTAATTTTAATAGTATTACTGGAAAGGAATAAGCTAGATACTTCTGACAAAAACTAAGAAATTAAGCTTATAATGTTTTAAATCCTCTATTACATAACATCAAAAAACCAAATTTGGCTTTTAGCAGGCAGGATATACAATTGATAGTAAAATTTAAATGGAACTAGCTACATTGAATGTGTTACCATATATAAATCATCTCTGACTTCAAAATAAGAGTTCAATATTGAAATAAACCTCAAAATACTGAAGATATTGATCCATGTTATGTTCATTACCTGAATTAGGATATAAGGGGCAAAACTTCAGAAAATGGAGAAATACATTGGAAAACTATCCCAGAGTTTTCAGTTCCTCTGAGATGGACATCTAATTCTCATCAAATTATAAAATATATATTAAATATTCATTGTATCAACATTCAGTATCAGTGTTGTAGATCAAACACACACTTGTACACTCAAGCCCTTATTTGCCCATGAATGGAGTTGGAATTCAGCATTTCAGATCTCAGCTTTCATAAAAACTGAAGAGATTTTGACATGGCTGAGATTTTCAAAATAACCATACCTGTCATACCAATGAAGTCCAAGTCCAGTTAAGTATAAACACTTCCACATTCTACAGATGGCTCAACATTTCAAGGCTGTCTGGATAAACAGGTTGTGTAGAACCACATACTTGCAAGGATTTTTTTTCCTCCAACTTCTTTTCTAATGGTCAAAGTATCTTACCCGAAGTTATAAAGCCCTTTGTTTTACACAACTGAAGCTATTCTTTAGATTCTGATAATCAATAAAAAATGGAGCCCATTGGGATGTTACACATCACATAGACAAAACATCTGGGCAGATGGTCACATAGTTTTATCCAAAGGGTCTGAATTGAGCAAATAGATGGCATGATTCACTGAACATGAGTGTATCATTTTCAATTTGGGCAGAAACAGATTTTGAATATAGCAGATTTCATTAGATTACACATGCAATAAAGCTCACACTTGGAACTGATGGAAAGGCCAAATAGTAATTTTGTAAAGGTCGCTTCATAAAGAGTTCAGAAAAAGATGTAAATGTATTTTGTCTGAGAAATAAGACTGATAGGAAGATGATATTTGCATCCACTGAACTGCTCTGACCTGGGAGACCCCTTGTACTGAGAACAATAGAAAGCCATGAAAACAACCCCAGATCTCTGCACTAACTGTACCCTTAGAGGTAAGACAATAGTTATTTGACAACAAAGACATTTTGAATATGAAATTAACCCAACTCTATGTCTCAGTAGGCAAAAAGAATATTTCATAATGATGTGTGTCAGAGTCTGTTAAAGTCCTGGATGAAGCACAATTTTCTCCCTTTTGAAACCACAAAATCTTCCTCCATCCTGGATTTGTCTCAAGTAATACCAAAAATAAGTAACAAACAACAAAAAGCCCAGGAGATTCTTTATAGAAATAGTCAACAGTGAAAGATTCCACAATTTTTTGGCATAATTATAATATCTCTGAAATCTTCATGGCTATTTTCTCTAAAGTCTAAAATGATAAATGTCAATGCAGTTTATGCTCATTTCATCCTTTCATAAATCCAAGGTCAATTGCTCAATATGCTTTTATGAATATTAAAATTATGTCTTTCCCTCCTTCTGGTCCTTACTATAGCCACTATAAGTGGCTTCTGTCATTTTCATGGAATAGATTTTCTAATGCCTCTATTATTACTCCACATTTGCCATCCCTCACTTCTGCCACTGGGCTCCATACATCACATGCTTTGCTCAGAATGCTCTGCCCAGTGGAACAATCATATGCAGAATGGTCTGTATGATGATTATTCTACACTTGGTCAAATTTGAAACCTGTTTCTCCTTTTCTTTTTTTCCATAAAATTTTGTTTATTTAAAATTGTGATCAGAAACTAAGACTTCCTCATATCCAAATGTTCTTCACACTACTTCTACCACCATTACCAATTTAAAAATTTTTAAAAAGACATGAAATGAGGGCAATAAAGGGTCCTCTCTGAAAAATTTCTTGTGCTTTGAGAAACAAAGTTAATATCTATTCCTACAGAAAATTAGGACTTAAACCTCTTTTCATGTTTGAAACCCTGACAACAGCTGCCAAGTTGAGTTCTCAAGTAGCCTTACATCAGCTATGGTTAGATGTAAATAAATCCACCATAAAAATCTGTCAAAACAAAACCACACTATCAATTATTTTTCCAAACCACAGGAGCTAAGAAGTTGAAATTCACAAAATCAAACAATACCGAAATGAATAAGACCCTGATTCTGTATTTATCAAGTGATGGTATGTCATATCTTGTTTGATTTTCTGTATATTTATTGTTTCATGAACACGGATATCATCACTTTGTGATCCCAGGAGATGACTCACAAAAAGTAAAACTTAAAGGTTTAGCAGAGAATGGGAGATTGCTGCCAAGTTTTCATTATTCCTTTTATTCTTCACTATCAAAACTCCAATATGGCAAGAGGAAAAATCTATTCAGCTGAAAGAGTACATGTTCCAGGCCTCCGTGCAAAGGAGTAACAACTGAGAAGCAAGTGGAAGGCACTGCCATTGTGGGGATTTCTGAGAAATCTCTCTGAAGGTATCTGAGTTTGCAGGTGCCCTTTTGCCCTCCTTTCTCCCTCTTCTTCCAGTGTACACTTCCTGTCAGCCATATTGTGATCTGAAGTAATTTTGAAGTGACTTAGAGAGTGGAAGCCATATAAGAGTGATGGGAAAGAATATAAAAAGAATATAATTTCTTGATGATATCCAGAGGTCAAAGCATCAGCTCTGGATCACCTTCCTTTGGAACTCACAAACACAGGAGAAAAGCAAATCCTTTCTTGCGTAAGTCATGACATTTTAGGTCTCTCACTTTCAGGTACATACAATTCCTAATTGATGCAATAGCCTTCTTATTTATTAAATGATTTTGAAGCAGGCTTCTGATACCAAATCAGAAATATAGTTGTCCTAAATTGTTTTTCCATTACTGAGATTAGGTCACATAAAACAGATACAATTTCAAAATGTCTTTAATAACTGGTCCTTTTTTAATGGAAGTATGTATTCCCTCGATGTTTTAACCAAAAGGGGAATGAAATTTACTAACGCATGCAGATGTAAAACCTATAAATTTAACCATATTATTCTCAGAAGCCACACAGATGCTTACAAAAAAAATAATTGGGACAGTTGGATGTGTCACTAGTGAAATTAGATCTTTGTATTTCAATCCCTGTCCTTCCAATCAGTGTCTTTCATTAACTACTCCACAGCTATGAGCTTAATCTCTAATGTGTACCACTGGCAGCAAGGAGGCCCCAGGTAAGAGTAGATGCTAAGTCAGGACAAGGATGCATCATATTTCATACAAAAAAGGGACTTGACTTCCCTGGGGAGATATGTGATGAGGAGAAAGATTCCACTGGACAAAGTAATTCCCTTGTGTCCTGTCTGGTGCCAGGGAAAATTGGATTAAATAGTTTCTGATGGCTTATTCTAGGCTAAGATTTCAATGATCTATATTATCTTCCATTAATAATGTAATTATCTTAACATTTTGTAACTGGATTTACAGCATTTTAAGCTAATGGTTTCTAGGGTCTGGGAAGCCAAAGCTAAAATATGACCTAAAAGGGTCACTCCTTCTCATGGTTAGATATCAAGTCCTTCTCCTGAGAATTATTTCCCACTTGATGTGCAGGGAAAGATGTCCACAGAAACACCTGCACCACATCCAAGGCAGAATGGCAACACATCCTTAATCTGCATAATTCAACATAGGATGCTTTCTAAAGACTCTACAGCTGGCCCAAGAGCAAGTATAAAATATTTAAGACAGGCAGATAAATTTTAAAGTAATTATTTTTAGATAGAAGGAACAGCATCTTATGGAAACTATTTCATTCAGAACAATCAATAATACAGATCAAACATAATACTCATGTGTTGCCAAGTGGGGAAAAGTGAGAAGCAATTCAATAGCATTCATTTCTGTAATTTGAAAAAGAAAATGTAAAACTCCATCCTCAAAGGGTCCCATATTTTTTATTAGGATAGAGAATACATCCAGTTTTTCTGTGCTAAAGATAATAACTGGTTATACACAGAAAATGCTATACCTTTTATTTTCTGAAAGTTCTGCTTGGACAAAAATTATGTGTGATTTTGTCCCTTGTTCCTTTTTTCAATTAATGTCTGAATTTGCATCTCCTTTTTCCTATCGCTTCTTATGCTTTGTCCTTGATATGAGGTCTCCTTACAATGCTACCAGTATATCTGTTATGAGCTTGGCTAGCATGTGAAACCATGTAGGGTCATATATACTGGGTTATTGAAAATCTACTAGTTATCAGGGATGGAAAGAGGGAGCTGGTATTAATTGTGGAGCATATTAGAAGATGAAACTCTTCAACATGAGAGTTCTTCTCATGAAAGTTTCCATCTCTTTTCCCATACATTTTTTAAAAGTCCATGTCTTAAGCATCAAATGCCCTTTAAAAATCTGAGCAACCTTTTATGCATTGGGTACCTAGATATTTCAGATGTGTAGAGCTAGTAAGAACTTGAAGAGGCCTTGCTACATCCTTGTAGTCAACAAAAACAGATCAAGTACGAAGTGGAAGGTGGATTATTTCCTATTCTTATTCCATATAGCCACTTTCTAAACTTGCATGTGCTGAGTGCTTTGGCTTCAGAGTGTCACTTTTCATAAGACAATCACAGGGGGAAAATAAGCTCCCAAGAAGGGAAATGTAATCCTTTTACTATTATTGTTATATATGTCTTCAGAAAATTTGTGGGAAAGTTTTCCTAGATACAGCAGAATTGGCAGGAGTGGGATTGGTAGCATGCACGTAAATAGCAGCTGATAAGGACTTTCAGGGTTTGAGAACACAGGCATAACCTTTAAAAATGGTTAGTTCATCAGTGTTGTCCAGCTGCATTTGGAAATTTGACTATTGGCTAGATTACAGTGAATTTCATCTGTACGTAGACATCAAACTAGAAAAATCTTTAAAATGTCTTCCTATGATTGACAAGAAAGATGGAGTCACCTCTTGCCTTGTGAGGTCCACACATACATATGCTCCATTATGGTTTTCAAAACTGTTTAGTATTTCTACGTCCTTCTATATACTGGAATCCTCAAAAACTAGAATGGCCTAGATTTTGTGGACCTCCTGGAAAACTACAGAGGTATACAAGTTATTATAGACAGCTTTCTAGCTGAATAATAAAAAATGTGTTTAACGCCATTACACAAGGAATGGGTAAGTCAACAAATACATAACAGGTGTCCAAAATCTACGCAAGAACATGATGCTTACACACATTAGGAAGCATTCTCCTGAATATCACTCAAATATGTAAGGTCCACATAGAAGGAAAGTCCTCCTACTTTAAAAATCAAGTTCAATGTTATAGCTCCTTGGTCATTTAAAACATAAATACAAAAAAAAAAAACAACTTCATGGAAAAGGAGAAAAGAAAATTCGTATCAGCTTATATTTATCCTTTACCAGTAAATTAGCAGAAAATAAAAGTGCTATTTTTAGAGAATGCTTAGTTTTACGATATAAATTGTACTCTGTCCCCAGTGGATTGAGGAAAGAGTTCTCTACATTTTCCTTTTTCTACCCTTTCAAAACTAATGAGGAAATTAGCTCACATGCATTCAATACCCAATACGGTTCCGTTCCTAGTTATATGCTTTGCCATACAGCAAAAGCTCTAAATTGCTCACTTACTGAGCTGATCACATGGAGGGCTGAAATATCCATTAATGAATTATTGTATTGCCTGAGGTCTGCTTGGAGCTACCTGATTTTAGAATTAATGACAGAATAAATCTTAAAAAGAAGGCCAATATATTTTAATTTTATGCATATTACCATTTCAGCAATATATTATTCTAACACTGGTTTTGCTATAAATATCTTATTACCACCAAGTATCAAAGGAGTGCAACAATATCTACCCAATATACTTCATAATACAAATTTAAATGAAATTAAAATTTAATTTACACTTTTTAGGATAGAATCACTGTAGCTCATTTACTGGAGTAACACTTAACATGAGCAGATGTATGTAATGCTTACTAAACCATGAAAGAGAAGACATTGAAGTTTTTACTGGAATTGTCATGCACAAACTATAAAGTCTAAGGTAAAATAATTTTACCTTTTTCCTTTAACCAACAAAAATAGCACCCATATAAAATAATATTCACTAAGAAATTTAATCTTGAGAAAATCAAGATATTTATTAAGGAGGAAATCCTCTCTTTTAGACATGTTTGTACTTAGAATATCTCCCTTTATAAATACATAGCATTTAATGTCACAACAAAAATTTCAAAATTAAGCTGATGTACATAATTCACAATATTTAAACAAAGAACATTATTTGTGGATTTTAGAGATCAACAAAGCTCCCTTTTTCATGATGAAAAGAAAAAATCTATCAGAACTTATTTTTCTAAATTGTATTTTTAAGAGACAGGATTTAAGTAACTCCTCTTTTGGTCCATGGGAAATCTAAATAATGTTCTTCCTGCACAGCAACACGAACACTAAATTTCACAGTGGTGGAAGGAAGATAGGCTAGGGTGGGTGGAAGGAAAGGGACAGAAGAATGAATGATTGCCAGGTTCTTTGCAATCTTTATGCTGTGCACATTTAGGGGAAAGCTTTCCAAATATAATCATTATTTATCTTTGGAAGATGGAGATCTGGTAACTTTTTCCATTCACTATATTTTTTTATATTTTATGGGTTGTGTAAGTTGAATTGAATTTTTTTTCCTTAAAGTTCTAGTTGATTCTTCAGGTTTCCTTGGCTTTTCTAAAAATACAGTTTATTGGGTTTTGCTTTTATTTTCAAGTTTCTCTTTTATTTTTTAAGAGTGTATGATTAGGGTAACGCTAGAGTTTTAACAATTCAATGCAAAGAATTAATGAAGTAAGAGGTTTATATATCTCTCTCATCTTGTCTAAATGCAAATGGTCTAGATCTATGGGGCAGATCTCTTTTTTATGAGATTTAGAGTCCGAGGTCCCAACCAAGCCATTGATTCCCCATCCCTTAGGATGCTGTCAACATGTATGTAGTTAAAGCCAAGTTGGTGCCTATCTGGGCTCCACTGAAATATGAAGGGCCAATAGAGGCAGTAACGTATCACTTCCGCTCACATTCCATTTGTGAGAACCTATATTACATGACCTCATCTAATTGCAAAGAGAACTGGAAAATGGAATTGAACTAGACAGACATATATCCTATAATTCTACTATGTGAAATAGGTGAAAATTAATTTTCTAGATATCTAGTCATCTCAACCATGACATAAAACATGAAGATAAAATATAACTCCAATGTTTCCAATATAAAAAATGAAAAATTGCTGATTAGACTCTGCTATTATTTCTTCTGTTTTTCATTTATTGTAGTATGTTCCTCCTTGTGTTTTGTGATTTTTGATTGTGAGTTTATGTTCTTATTATATGAGAATGTATGGTTTATGTCCTATGAGAAAATAATTTTGCGAACATGTTTTCAGGCCTATGTTAAAGCCGAATTCTTTCAAACAAAATGTATTTGTTTCTGCCTACCAGCCCCAAGCAACTTTTTACCAAAAGTATTTGCTTACATTCTGGTTGGCTATCATTGGCAAATTTCTATGTTGGTTTCTTCTGAACAGTGCATCTAACTCCAACTACTCTGAGATTGTAGCTCTTCTGGGTCTCACCTTGAGTCACCTCTAGACTTTATCTGTTAGGGACATACTCCATAAAGCTGTCAGAGTGGAGATTTGATGGACTGGCAGAGACCATCATGTATCACAGTGCCACTTTACCAATTCTAGTTGTTAGTTAATTTCCAGCCTCTATATTCCAACCTCTACATTCTTTGATTTTGTGCAAGCTTTGAAATGCATATAAATTTAGGAAGTGATCATTTGTTTTATGTTTTAACTAGCATACTTGTTTTATCTTATTGAGAAGATTGAGATTTCTGGTCTCAAATATCACTTTATGTACCAATCATTAAAATGAGTCGAGAGATCATCAAAACAACATGAGAATTGGAATCGCAAACCTAGTGTAATTCACCCTAGAGTCTTACCTATTGTGTATACCTAGACCTCTGATTTCTTCATCTGTAAAATGGAGAGAACAATAACCATTTTACCAAATCAGTGAGTTATGATGATGATCGATAGCAGAGTTCTGCAAATTCTCTGACAAAGTTATGAACTGGAATGAAGACCAAGAGGAACCACACAAACATAGAACATGCATGTCAATAGGTAGAGACATGTCAAAATGCAATGATTTGCAAAAGCCCTTTTCTTGATATCTTCTACAGACCCTTCCCCTGCTGAGCTGGCTTTCTAGTTATTGGTTTCACCTGTGAACAGTTCACTGCCACTGCTGACTTCACCGAATATCTTCTTTGTACTTCCATCTGCATTTTATGTGAACTCTGGAGCGATTATTTGCTAATATCAACAGTGGTGCATAGTCTAGGAACATTTATAGCTCCCCTGCTTGGCTTAATGTTTCTTACTTGGTACCATAATATTATTAATAGTCACAGGGTACAATAAAAGAAAATTAAGTGTTTATTTTGTTTAGGCTTTAGCCACTTTACCTACAGCCTTTTTCCATTACATTTGCACATAAATGAGCATATGCTACATTTTTTAGATGCAAATCAGGTTTTAACTTTGCTAATCATATAGTTTCCTTTCTGGTAGTCTTCCAGTCCAGTTTCAGCATTACTCCAGATGAATGTATATTATAGCAAATGAAGAAATGGCCATGTGGTAGATGTTTGCCCTTTTGTGATTACTAATAGTCGTTTTTGCAGAGGAACTATATTTTAAAATCCAGTGTTACTCCAAACAGCCCTTTGCAATTCCAGGAGAATTTCTGTTAAGTTTTAGACTGAAGTCTACAATCCAATTCCAAACAAATTACTAATAAATAGTTGGGGAAAATTGCCAGGAAATATGTAATCAAAGGCATGAGAACCACTTCAAATTAAATATACTGGGACCAAGTTTTGGCATTAAAGGGAGCTCACATCTCAGTAGGAGACATGTAAGTGGGCGTCCAAGGTCAACACAATGAGTTTATTCCATGTTGTTTGCTTTCTGCACCACCTCCTAAGCAATGTCCTTCCAAATGAAGTGTTTGCTCTCTCTTAAAAAGACAAATTAATATTTTACATGACAAGAGCTCCTTTATTCCTTGGTGGGATATTTCTAACTTGATTTATAGGATGGTGTTTAAATGTTTAAAAGCTTTTGTAAGGCAGGCTTTCCATCGATTAAAGAATTTAGTTTCCCTTGAGGTTTTTGCATCAGATATTATCTCAGAAGGCTTACTTCCAAGGATTTATAACCCAATCTCTTCCTCATGTTAACCATATATTTCAGTGAGCATCCCATTGGACCAATCTTGGGGATTTCAGCCCAGCATCAACTTGTGGAGTGACTCCAAATAGCACAGTTGAACCTACATTTTCCATCTCCCCATTATTGGACTCATGGTCGTACAGACTTCAGCCTGCTCACCTGGCATTATGTATGAGACCTCTGGGGCTTCAAGAAATACCTCACAGTTTCAACAAACAGATTATTTTGAATAGGAAGGCAGACAGTATTCTAAGAAAATCTATATAAAATGAACTAACATTAAATCTAATGTGGATAACTCAGAAAAAGGTGAATTAACTTCTATATGAAATATTATATGAAAGACAGTTTTCCTCCATATTTCATTTCATCTTTACTCACACCTCTTGAGGAGGCATTATGATGGTGCAGATTTTATTGCTGAAGGAACTGAGTCACAGAGATGTGAGGGTACCAGCATAGAATGCAAACCCAGGTCTGCCCTGGCTCCAGGACCAAGGTCTTCTTCACCAGAAACACCAGGGAAAGCCAAGTCTAAGCTCTGCTGTCTTCCCTGCAGACCTCAACACCACTGCAATTCGCCCTTCATGGCTTGTCCCTGCCACACTTCAGTGCATCAAAACTCACCCTTTTATAATGCCCCTTGGTTTGGGAATCCTATCAAAACAGACATAGACACTACCACCCCTGCTACTTATCCTCCAAAAGTTATCAAGATAAACAGAACACAAAATGTTCAGAAAGACTCTCTCTGGTAGGAACTTCAGCTTTCCCAGTTTTATTTAAAACATCAGTTGTCAAAGGCTGTATCAGTCTCCTTCTAACTAATAATTTATATTAGGGTTTGATTTTATGCCTGCTTTCAACAGAAAAGTATTTTCAATGCAGTGACATTTCCTCAAAATTTCAGTGTATCTTTTCCCCTTCTGTAAAGCACCTTATGTGCTATTAGAATAGCCATACTAACAAAAGTTCCCCAGAGTTTTGCGTTCTCCCTAACCAGTGCTACTCACCCTGGGTTTTAGTCAGCTTTTTCATCACTATGACTAAAGGACCTGACAAGAACAATTTTAGAGGAGGAAAAGTTTATTTAAGGGCTCATGGTTTCAGAGGTCTCAGTCCATAGACAGCTGGCTCCATTCCCTGGGGTTCCAGGTGAGGCTGATCATCATGACGAAAAAATGTGGTGGAGGGAAGCAGCTCACATGATGATCATAGAACAGAAAGAGACTCCACTCACCAGATACAAAATATATACCCCAACAGCATGCCCCCAATGACTCACCACCTTTAGCCACACCTTACTCATCTTCAGTTAATCCCCACTAGGGGATTAATTCACTGATTCAGTTAAGGCTCTCATAACCTCATCATTTCACCTCTCAATGTTCTTGTATTGTCTCACGTGTGAACTTTTGGGGGACACCTAATATCTGAACCACATCTTAAAAAGGAGATAGCAAAAATCCCTGTCTTCTTGACTAGCCTTATATCTTGATAACTCTCAGTCCAATCCTCACCCCATCCTCTGGCCATGCTTTCCTAGGACACATCCTACTTCCTATGGTTTTTGCAGGATTTTTGAAGAGTTTTCTTACTTCTAATTCACTGATGACCTTCTACCCATCCTTTTAGCCTCACCATATCAATGCCATATTGACCTTAACTGGTCTACCTATCAAGTGTCTTTTTCTGTTCTCACTTCACACTCTGCTAGAGAGATGCTCCCAGACCTGTGGAACTCTTTGTTTAGGGTCTGTCTCCACATGATGCTGCAAGATGGACAGGAATTTTCATCTTTATTCCCAGCATCTAACATAGTACCTAGATGTACAAGCATTCAAATATTTGTTGAATGAATGAATGCATGCATGAATGAAACAATGTGTAAATGCATTCATGGGGAGGACAAATCTGAGACATGGGAAGAAAGAGAAGAAGAGGTAAAAACTTGGGTGTCACTGCATCACTGCTATCAGGTTGGTCTGGACTCAGGTTTTAGTTTAAGGAAAGATCATGGGATTCAGACCCTCTCTGTCACTTATATCAGTGTGCCATGGGCCTCTCAGAGAAATTTGATGTCTTCATCATCAAGATGGGGTTAATTATAAAGTGAGATGGCACTATCAAATATCTATGAATACTGAGGATAGGACCTGGCACACAGAAAGCACTACAATACCATTTCTGTTGTCAGATGCTTATTATCATGGTCATCACCATCATCCTCAAGGCCTGCCACAGGAAACTCGGAATTGCAATCACTGATCCTAAAATCAGTTCAACTCAATTTTCAGCTCTTTACTTTTTTTCCCCAAAGGTTAGTGTCTTCTCAAGTTGCACACACAATCCTCTGACCACATTCCCACCTTTCGCTGGGTATGTTCACCCAATCATGGACTCCAATAGCCACTCTACTCCTCTGGAATGGCTCATGTGCAGTTTATACAGAGATCCATCTGAATTTATTATAGCTTAAAAATGAGTACTTTATGTGCCTCTAGCGACTTATCTTTGAGAAGACTAGAGCCTATGCTAGGAAAGGGAAAATGACATTTCTCTCTAGTTACCTAGTTATCGTAAACTTGGTAAGCCTTCGAAGGAACCTGTTACTGGAGCGATTACCAGTTTCTGCCATCAGGGGACATAAATACCTGGGAGGACCAGGGAAATCCAGCAGGCAGGAAAAATCTCCAGCTGGGTTTTGGGGTGATAAACACACAGGCAAATGCTGCCTTTGAGGCCTGCTGACATTGTTTCACCCAGGGACCCATGTTTCAGCCACAAGGTTACTATGGTTTCCTCTAAGATTATTACATGAGCTAAGCTCCTCTTCTGTCAACTGATTACCTAAGGTATTACTGATTAGATTCTCCTCTTCTTCTTCCCTGACCCTTGGCCAAACGCTTTCTACTCTCACCTCTTCAGGGCTCCCTCTGCAGTGCCCAGAAGCTGATGCCAGCCATCCCTGCCTCATCTATGAAACTACCTTTCATAAGTCTCAAGCTTTAAAGACTGCAAATTACATCTTAGTTTGAAGTATATGTTGATTAACAAACTGTTACTTATTCTTTCCTCTTAATTTCAATGTAGTGTTCATGATGAGTAAATTTAACTGTTTAAACATTTAGAAATAATTATTAATAAAGCAACATTAAAAATTCTGAAAGCAAAGATAACAACACCCACAAAGATGGTGCATTTTTTATTCTTTTCATCTGAATAATTGTGAGTGAAAGACCTTTGTTCAACGGATTTATTTGTACTATGGTTATTTTGTAAGGAATGATTTATTATTCTTTTGCTATCAATTTCATAGGTCCTCCTCTGTTACTTAGCCTTTGAAAGCTGGGTTCTCTTGTGTTTAAGTCATGATCAATTCATTTCTTACACTCCTCTTCTCCGCTAGGTAAGTTCATCTGCAGTCACCTCCTAAAATGTTCTCCAGGTCCAAAACTCATATTTATTAACCAGCAAAAATATATTCAAATCCCACTGACTTCTGAAATATTTTCCCAGACTCTGAACATCACCCTCTCCTCTAAACGACTCTGCCTTCTGGGTGGACATTCTTATATATTGATACTCCCAGCCACCCTGTCTTCCAGGTTACCAGCTACTCTAGGAATCCTCCTTCCTTGCTATCCAATAGGCACCAAATCCTCCTCAGTGCTACCTTAGAAAGCTCCTTCGTGTGCTAGGTTGCTTATTTTAGTAACTCTCACTTGGTCACTGCCTTGATCCAGAATTTATATTTTATTTAAATAATTGCCTGCTAACTGCTTTCCATGTTAATGATTTCTTATCACTACAACCAGTCTTATCTTCTTAAAATTCCCTCATTAAAATATTTGTTAGTTTGTTATTGGTTACAGAAGTAGTTGTGAAACTCCAGTGTGTACCAGAATCACCTGGAGCACTTGTTAAATTTGTATTGCAGACCTGAAAATTCCTAGAAGAGTAGATTTTAAGTAGTCTTATCACAAAAGTTAGTTTCTGAAGTAGTATATATGTTAATTGGCTTGATTTAGCCATTTCATAATATATACATGTAAAAATCATTAAGTACATTATAAATATATAAAGTTATCTATTTAAAATTGAATGAATAATTTGAAATTACCTAATAAATAGCCACAGGGAAATAATTGATAGGAATGAGATAATTTCCAATTATTTATTTTTATTTTTAAAAGGACCTCAAATTCTAGATTTCTCAGAAAAACCTCTAGATTCTTAGATATTGGTGAGGGACTACAAAAATTTAAAACCAGATGCTAGCTGAAATTAAACATTATCTGCATTTGAATACCACTCATGGCCAAAAGTTTGCAACTATATTTCTATTTCTTATTCAAGACCAAGTCCAGTGGCTATTCCTCAATGTACGTTTTCTGATTTCACTCCCAACCCCCAATACACATGATGTACATACACAGGCCCATGCACAAGCTCAGTCATACTATGACACTTTCTTAAAATTTATGTAACAACAGTTATTTCAAGTCAATATTTCCATAAATCACCTCCAACGCATAGTTAGAAGTTCAACATCAGAACCTGGGTCTTACATTTTGTTGTTGTTGTTGTTGTGATTTCCAATATACAGCACTCAACAAATACCTGTTCAAGGACAGAAGAAAGGAAGATTGACTGAACAAATGCGGGCCTACTCTCCTCTTAGGACATGGTATGTTGAATTTTTGTTCCACATATCATAACTTCCCTTATGTGGACTTCCTCAATGGCATGTTGGATTTCTCACCATGAAACTCAAGATTTCAGCCATACTTTCCACAGATGTACAGAAAACTGTGAGCCAAGTAAGCCAATAAAAACACAGGAAGTATTTGGATAAGGCAGCATTATCTTGGCCTGTCTTTCAAGAGGGGAATGATGGGAGTGATTCATGATAGTGACTAAAGACATCAGTATTCCCTTATCATAACTCCAGGTAATCTTTCACACGCATGCAATTAATCACAGCATTTAGAAAAGGGAAGATTTATGCATCAAACCAAGAGCCAACTGTCTCTCACTTAATAAAAAAAATAACAGAAAATCAGAAAAATAAAACAATAAAAATCAATTTTATACTGTTCTTGACAAAGATGAAATCAAACTGGAAAATTCCTCCTTTCTCCTAAAGTGGTCCAGCCTCATAGTCCTACATGGGATTTAAAGACAGTCTAATACAAAGCTAAAGTTTGTGTGTGTGTGTGTATTTTTTTTAAAGCAGTACTGGGGATTGAACCCAGGGCCTTGCACATGCTATACAAATGCTCTACCACTGAACTACATCCCCAACTCCTTCAAATAAATTTAACATGAGGGCATCTTGAGCCCAGACAGGTCTTCTCTAAGAAGAAAAAAGTTATTGATACCATCCTTTGACTTACACTTTCTCTTTAAAAAAAAAAAAAAAAAAACTTGTTGCAGAGTAGAGTGTAAAGTCAAGTCTCTTTCATCTTTTACTAAGCACTGAGGAATGGGGAAAAGATAAAACACTCTGAGATAATTATAATTTTCTTCAATTATACAATATGACTTCATAAACTATAAGGCTTTTCATTAACCAGGTTTCATCAGTTCTAATCTGGCTGCCTTCACCTTGGAGGGCGGTGCCAATGTAATTAAAGCTACCAATTCTGCTGACAGCATTTTCCAGATTCCAGACTCTTCCTCAATGGTAGATAAGTCATCAAGCTGTATGTGGTGGACCCAGATACTGCTTTGCCTTTGCTTTTTAGTACAGGAGCTAATCACCATGCTTTTAATTTAGTCTTCATACATTCTTCCCCTAGAGCCAATGATATTAATCAGTGTAAAAGGAAAAAGTTAAATAAGAAATTAGCAGTTGAAATTATGTTTTAAAATGTTTCAACAGAGTCATCTGTCTTTGGCTCACCTTGTCCATTCACATTGAATATACTTTGTGCCCTTACAGAACATTGATTTTTATATCATAGATTAATGTTTTCTTTAAGAAAATACATCTGACTTCCCAGATCCTCTAATAGAAAGTGCCTAAATCAATAAGGTAGTTGCTGAAGATACTGTTATAATGATCTCTTCCCTTTAAAAACACTTTCCCATTGTGATGGGAGGTAAGATTGGAATTCACGCCATGGTCCCCTACTTGAATCATTTAGGCTTCCACACAGAATCCAGCCAGTCTTACTCTATGCAGTCTTACCTTTCTGTGCTACCTCTTTTGTTAGTCATGCTTAATATTATTTCCCAAAGCGCTTTTAAATATGAGAGCTCTTTAAGAAGAAACTTAAGCTTGGGTTGAACTATCCTAGTTGGCAAACACCTTTTCCAAATCGGTTGAGCCATAGGTCCTTAATTCTACTTTCTCAGATGAGCAAAAAAAGGAGTGAAGAGCATTGACCTTAAGTCCAGGATCTGACCCAGTGGCCTGGCTTTGGCAGAGTTGGTTGCTCTTGCTACATGTTCAAGTCTGACCATTGCCTTTAGCACGCCCATAGAAAGCAGTACCTTCTCCTCTAGCTGATTTATTTTCTGCTTGAATATCCTGCTCTATCGGCCCTAGGAAGAGTAATCTGCTTTCAGTGTACTGCCCATGACTTACATAGCTTCCATTTAATTTGAGTTTTGTGACACTTACATAACAGTATTTTCCACAGGTAATCACCTACCATTCAGGTGTTCATGGAGCCACACTGTACGTTGAAAACTGAAGGAAACTATAGACCCCTGAATAAAGAACTAAAGTCTTCAAAATTTGTTTTCAAACCCATTTTCTCTTTCAGACAGAGATTTCTCTCTATCGTGATGAATCTCACCCAGTTAAAATCATGCTGGCAAGCCCCCTGAACTTCTACTATAGTAACAGCTATTTTTGCAATAGTATACATGTTCTTTACTCATATTCCCGACATGTTTTCTTGCATTTGTGCTATAAACCTTATTTGATGATGAACTCTTCAAGGGCAATGGATTTTGCTTTCTTTAAAAATTTCTCCAATAACTAGAGGTGGTTGTGCACTCCTGTAATGCCCCCTACTCAGAAGGCTGAGGCAGGAGGATCACAAGTGCAAGGCCAGTCTTGGCAAGTTAGCAAGACCCTGTCCCAAAATTAAAAAATGAAAAGGACTGGGGATATGGTTGAATAGTAAAGTAATCCTGGGTCCAATCCCCAGTACAAAAATAAAATAAAACTTTCTCCCAGAAATGCAAGTCAAATTCTGGATTTAGAGTCAGTAACTCCATTTACCACCACTGGAACCTTGACCCTTTCTAGCAACCCCTTGAAACCTTGGTTTCTTATCATTAGGTGGGGATTATCATTCCACCTGCTCTACCATCTCATATGATCAAATAAATGATAGCTTTCCAGGGCACTTCATAAGCTTCCAAGTCTCATGCAGATGCCATAGCAATTACACTGAATAAATACTGCTGACAGACAAACCAGCAAGGGTTTCAGATAAGACAAACAGGATAGGGTTTCACCGATTTTACCATCATCAACTACAATGCCTTTCAAGTTGTGTTCTCTAAGGATGTAGCTAAGCAGGAGAGCACTTGGGTAGCATGTGCAAGGCCCTGGGTTCAATCTCCAGCATGGCAAACAATAAATAAAAATTATCATCTCTTATAGGGTTGGAGGTGTAGCTCAGTGATATAGCACTTGCCTAGCATGCACAAGACCCTGGGTTCAAGTCCCAAAATTGAAAAAATATATCAATTCTTTTCAATCTCCCTGAAGAGTCTGGAGTCTTAAACCTAATGCATAAGGATTAAAGTCACTGGAAATGCATAAAGAAAAGCTAGCAAAGATTTCATTAAGGCATACTAGGGACTACAATAAATGGCAAACCCACATCTTATCTAAAGCAGGGAACTGGCACGAGATCTAGCTGATTGTCATCATGCAGAAGAGTGAGACCATGCTAATGCAAAACTGTAATCCATACTGTTATAAGTTAAATACTCAGATCTTTAAATCATTGGTTTTTAATTCAGTTCTTAAATGTATAATTGTCAAATGCATCATCTACGGATATGCCATGTGTCATAAGAGTTTTCAATTTGGGACTCAAGACTTTTAGTAATTGAATTTGTAAGAAGAATCAACAAGTGTTCTTGAGTTCCAGTGAGAATTAATTTAGGATCAAGTTTTTTGTTTGTTTGTTTGTTTTGTTTGGGTTTGTTTTTGGAGATATTCAAAACAAGTATAAGACATGGGGCTTATTATCAAAGGAGAGGAATGAATAATTTTCATGTGCCTAACATTTATTCAGTTTCTTTACCTACTTAATCAATCTAAGGTAATAATTATAAATTTACAAGGTGATTACTACTTTCATAATTTCACTAATAAAATAATCAAGTTACAATTGGCTCAAGAGCACATGGCAGAACTAGTAACTGGAGAAACAATTCTTTTAACTCATTCCTAGTTATTGTCAAAACATGTTTCTCCACCATGGAAAGGAACTGAATCAAAAATTAAAAGCTTTGGGCTGGGGTGTGGCTTAGTGGTAAAATGCTGCCTAGAATGTATAAGGCCCTGGGTTCCATCCTTAGCACTGCAATCAGTCAGTTAATCAATTAATCAGTATTAAAATCAAAGGCCTAGAGAATAATTGAAGCTATGTGGTAGTAGCTTCCACCTTAATAAGATGGAAGCCAAAGAAAAAAGGAAAGCAAAGGGACCTTAAGAAAATAAAAGAGAGACCAGTAGACCAGAGGAAGGGAACCAGGTGAGGGAGAAAGTTGGGTATGGCGGAATGTAATGAACAAGTCATGCATTGTGCATATATGTATATATCACAGAGAATCCTGTTATTATGTATAATTATAATGTACCAATAAAAATATTACTAAAAACAATTTAGAAAAAGGAACAAACTGGTGAGGTAAATGTCACTCTGAAAGTTTGCAAAGGAGGTGAGCCTTGTGCTAGTTAAGATTTCACTAAGAGGATAAGCATCAGTGACAGCCAGGGTAAATATGAGCATCTCATCGGGTCCTAATAAAGTTATTGTACTTTATAGGGTTTTTTTCTTTATCTTGCAACAAACATATTTTAACTTAATTAAGGAGTGTCTGTTGGTTTTGCGTGACTAGATATTCACCCACGTTTTGGTAATAGCACCCTTCCTGCCTTTCCTTGGAGAACTGTCCTGTCCTGCCATTCTACTGTCCTGAGGCTTTTCGAATGCTATAGATAGAACCACAGCCCAACAGCATGCTCATCCACGCAGAAACAGGAAGTGAGAGAGACTTAACTCCACAGAGGCAATGCAGGTCTAATGATGTCCCTTCGCTTCTCTTCAGAAGAGAAGAGACTGTACATTGGCCACCAATGCCCACAGTAACACACCTCAGCATGCTCTCTCCCTTCTCCAGTGTACTCTTGCTCATTCTCTACTCCTACTCTCTGGAATCTCTTCCCAAATGAACTGTCTATTCCATGCCCTTGACTGGAGGAAATCCAGGTTAAGACATTCCTTTCACCAAGAGTCCCAAACTGTCCTTCTTCTCATCCACCCCAAACAAAATCATTTCATTTTTTATCTGCTTGACCTACTCTACTCTTCTAAAAATTTCCTTTCTTCATTTATAATAGCTGGTGTACATTTCTGTTTCTTTCTATCAAAAAAAAAAAACAAAACCCTAGTGGATACATGATTTTATTTCAAATGCTCCTATATTATACCATTGGATAATATAAGAACAGTTCTGGACACATAAAAGTGTATAAATCTTGCTGAAGATCAGTGTGGCTATTACTCTGGATGGCAAGAAACTCTGAAACATCTGACAGTATTATTAAATGGCTCTGGAAAAACAAACATTATGGATGGGCTGTACAGTCATCTGGCAGTAATTCATGGGGTTCCTGCCAATCCCCACACCTGGCATGATGAAGTGCTGGGTTTTAGCACTGGCTGGGCATCTTTGACATAAGACTCTTATGATTTTATACCTTCTCTATTACTCTCACCTACCAATTCCCTTCATTACCTTTTGTTGTTTCTCATTTAAGACCCATTCCTGTGATGCAGGAATCCTTGGGGGAAAACATCAATTGCTTTCTCTCTCTCTAGGGAGGAGCTGCTGAACACACACAATTTTCAAACTTACATCTTAGTTTTACAACACAACATTTATCCACTAAATCACGCAGTTTTTCATTGCCACTTCAGATAAACGAGTTAGATAATTATTAAGTCCAAGTATGTCTATCTATTAAGATTCATCTATCCATCTATCTAGGTAATTAGCCAGTGTCTTCCTTCCATCTTCCTCCCTCCCTCCCTCTTTCTCTCCTCTCCTCCTTCTTTCATCATCTGTCATTCTGTAATCTATCATTCTATCTATCTACTAAGTGGCTCCAAATATACAAGAATAGCCCTGAAAAGTGGCCATTTTTCTAAAATCTGCATCCCAAATTGCAACTAGAAAATCTGCATTATTATAGTGCATCTGGTCCTTGTTAATTCTTAATCTGTTGTATCTTCTACTGTCATGATTTCACCAGATGTGGGAGTCTATCTCATAAGTTAATATCTTACATAAACTTCTCTAAAGAATTGTTGAAACAAACTTGAGACTCTTTGGCTCCCACCACTCTCTCCATACAGGAGCAGTCTACTTCTCATTGACCAAATGCCAAGAAAGTTATAAAAATCCACTGACTAAGAAATTTGCAAATGTATCCAAAGTTCCCCTCACTCTCACCGAGTATGTGTGTTAGATTAACAAAAGAAAAAATGCTAAAAATAATCTAGAATTTTATTAAAGATTAACCGATTTTTGAGAATTTTGCCAATATTTTAAAAAATATTATTTTTCTCTCTTAAAATAGAGCCACAAGTTTTCTTTTCAATGAAGCGTTCCAAAATAGAACTTGCCATTTGGAAAGCTTATTGAGATCTTCTAGAACAGTGGCTTCTAAAATAGTTAATCATCAGAATCACTTGAGAGATGTTTAATAAAAAAAGAAGATTCCAAGGTCCTACCCCAAACCTATTGAAGAAGAATCTCTGGCAGGTAGAACCTATTTTCTCTGGTGATTTTGATATTCAGCCAGGTTTGAAAACCAAGGCTAATGTCTAGAGTCTGAACAGTGAGTACCGCCTTTGCAGTTAACATTTTAGTATCTGTGAATATACTTAAATTCCATTGATTTCCTTCAGATTTATGCTTTGGAAAAAAGGCCTGGATGGGAAATCATTATTTTATCCAAATTCTCCACTTTGAAAAAGCCCTTCAAATAATTTAACGAGGTCCTCCAGTGACAGATTTGTCCACCAGCATCCAGACCCTTTACTCCTGTAGTTAGTTCTGTTTGCTATTCCATTGAGCTGTACCTCCAAAAGCGTGAGGACAGGCCTGAGAAGATGGGAAGTTATTTCCATCCTGGCTGAATCATCAGGATTGAGTCAGAAAGCTGGAAAGGACCAGCAGCAGACATCTGGTCCAACCCCAGCTTCATGTGGTTGTGATTTGCTTCTAGGAATTTCAAATCAGACAGAGTACATTGCTGGTGTTTCAATATCCCAACGGTGAGTGAATTCATCCTTAAGGCCACCTGGTACTGCACTCTAGCCAGCGTGTCCTGATTCCCAATGCAGAGAAAAGTATGCCTCCCTCCAATCTCTAACTTAGAGCAACAAGAAAGATGGGTTAACCCTAATAGGAACATGGTATCAAGAGAACCTTAGACAGAGTAAGGAAATCTTTTTTCTTTCTTTTTTTTGGTACTGGGGAATGAACTCAGGGGCACTCAACCACTGAGCCACATCCTCAGCCCTATTTTGTGTTTTATGTAGAGACAGGGTCTCACTGAGTGGCTTAGCACCTCGCTGTTGCTGAGGCTAGCTTTGAACTCATGGTGCTCCTGTCTCAGCGTCCCAAAGTGCTAGGATTACAGGTGTGCAGCACCATGCCCGGCTGTAAGGAAATCTTGATAGTAGTCCCAACACTGCAACAAACAATATGCAAACTCAGGCTAGTCACTAATTGAAGAAATCAAACCCTTCCTGGCTTGATACTTTATATGTCTATCATTCCATCATTCATTTAGTCCCTCACTGAGACTCTTCCCCATGCCACTTAATTATCTGGGTGCTGGGTAAAAGAGAATGAGAGAAACATCTCCTAACCACAAAGAACTTATATCCATTTTATTTATTTAATATTTATTTATTTAAATAAATATTATTATTTATTTAAATAAATAAAATGGAAAAATAATGAACACATATTAATATGTAATTATATTGGTATTATTTTTGTACAGGAAGAGAAACACATGGAGATAGTCTAAAGGCACTATTTAGGCTAGACTCTCTCCTCAGGTAGGCAGCACACCAGGATCTCAAAATCACCAATATGTGGAAAGGCAGATGGCTCATGTGTTCCAAGAATTTTCCAAATGGACTGATTTACCCATCAGCATTAGATTTTGGCAGCTTCTAGATGACCATATTTATGAGAAAGTGTCCAAGTTTACTTGCAGAACTATACTAACATCTTCCAAGAATACCAAAAGGTTTTCTAGACTTCAAAGTTGAAAGACACATAATATCAGTTGTCAGCATTATCATTTGGTTAGGAACTAATGAGAAGGTCAAAATCACAAATTTAAGTTGTGGATAGGCAATATGAGGTCACACAGAAAAAGGGCTTTAAGGCTACAAAGTAAGTATTCACTAAGCCTTCTCTCAAGCATACACTTGTTGCAAAGGAACCTAACAGTATATGGATAACATGATCAAATTTATCACTAAGAAGGAAAAGATCTTTTGTGATATCCTACTTGCTGAAAACTGGAGGAGATGTTAGCCCAATATTAATAAACTTCATTAAAAGCTATTACATTACACTTGAACTTGTAACTTTGCACTTGTAACTTTTCATGTTGTCTCTGGGTCAATTGTCACATGATATACCAACAACTCGGCAAGGTAAGTGGGATGATACATGGTATCATGTGCCCATCTGAAAACAAAACTATGGGTTAAAGAAGTTAGTTGAGTGAGTCACCCCCAACCTTGTAGTAAACGGGCATATATGAAATACATGTGAAACACACACACACACCACAATTTGTATCTTTTTATCTATACCAAAAGGGAGGCATTATAAGCACTAGTAATGACCAAGTCCACAAGAAATAGTGTACCTGGCCGGGCGCGGTGGCTCACGCTTGTAATCCCAGCACTTAGGGAGGCTGAGACAGGAGAATCGCGAGTTCAAAGCCAGCCTCAGCAATGGCGAGGCGCTAAGCAGCTCAGTGAGACCCTGTCTCTACATAAAACACAAAATGGGGCTGAGGATGTGGCTCAGTGGTCGGGTGCCCCTGAGTTCAATCCCTGGTACCAAAAAATAAAAATAAAAATAAA